>JARHVA010006697.1:122500-372500 GCA_037957365.1 Torreya grandis | reverse complement strand
TATAAAATACATATTATTTCCTTATGTTTATTATATATCCTAATTTTATTCTTATTTAAAAATCATACTTGAATCTCATCTTCTATCTATAGGTGCATGGGGTCCTGATAGGCTTCATTCCTTTGTATAGGTTAGTAAGGTAAGTATATCTAAACTCCCATTTCCATTTAATTATTTTTTTTTAAGACTACACCTTAAAAACTAATGACAAGGCACCCTCTTGAGGGAGAAATATGTATGCACCTAAAAATTACATAGTGTGAAATATAGGATACAAATCTAATGATGATGTAATGACCTTATGTATTATGCTCTATAAGTAATTCTTTAGCTCTAGCCCTGATATATGCTTCCACATTACTCTTTTAACCCCTTTCAACCCCCTTGATCATGACCTTATTATTCATTTATTATTTTTTTCAAAAATTTACAATGAGTGTCAAAACCACCACCCAATATGACATAACCACCCTAGGTAATTATGAAATTACCCCTTAGTTTCCATAACCATAATGTAAATTCTATAAAAAAGAGGTATTTTCAACCTAAAATGGTGTTTTTCATTAAATTAGGGGTGGTTTAATTTTATCATAGATTGTTTTTGTTTACACAAAAAATGTTTCTACAACCACCCCAAGTATAGGACAGTGGTTCTTTAATAGTGGAAATGCCTTAAAAAATTAGCTCCCATGATTCCCATTTTCATGTGTTTTTAATAATTAGCATTTTGTTTATCATTATTAACACTTGTGTTCACTTCTGATCATTTTTAAATCACTCACTCATCTAATTTTATCCTTATTCAATTCATCTCAAGTTGAACTCACCATCACACTTAGTTGAACTCTCCCATAAAAACTCCATTATCTTCCTACAAGAAGGCCAATTTTAGCCTAATTTTGGATCTAAAAATTTATAATAGATATTTTTATCAAGAGTATTTTATATCAAAAACCTTTTTATAATTACCATAAGATTCAACCCATGGTATTTTTGAGCTGATTACAAAATTACAAATGAAGAAGTGTCATTGGTAAGAACAACACAAACCTTGAAAGCCAAGACATAAACCAACCTCAATTCAGATACCCTTATTTTTATAGATTGTCTCCTCCCCTTTTATATATTGTTTTATATTTTGTGTATCTTTACCTAGAGATTTTCCTAAATTTAAATAGGAGCATATAGAGCTAACATGTTGACTATTTTTCTCTCAACACACTACTTGCACTTCAACTAATTTATTTCAAAATCAAGCGGGAGTTGTTTTGATTTATAGTATTTATTCTTTGTTGTATTATATTAAGTCTATATTGTTATTATTATTAAATTAGTTTCCTATTTAAAAGAGAAAATAAAAAAATTTGATAGTGAAATAGATATACCTTTTTCATTTGTATTTACTACTATAAACATAATTAGTTTTGATTTATGCTTGCATTCAATATATTAATTTCCTTTCAAGTTCACAAAATATATTTAAAACCATTAAAAAAAGAGACATTATTAAATATTCAATTAATTTCCATTCAAGAAAAATTCTATTCATTCAAGATCTAAACATACTTATGCACTTAAAATAATCACTTTGGTAAAGACATAAACATAGGCAACTATAGTTAAATGTATGAAGGTTATGGATTGTTTATTCAGTTTGTTTTAAAGATTTGAAAACATTGTTATTTATCTCTTTAAAAACATAAAAATCAGAACTTATATCCTTTTTTCCATCCTAAAAATTCATTAGATTAAGATTATTTGTAGTAGGTTAGAAAGGCCAAGAAGCTAAACCTAGTTTGCTTACAAGAAAGGTTCATAGAAAGTGTTTAATTTATATTATTTTAGATCATATATATTATAATATTAATTATACATGATACATTTGATTCATGCATCTAGTCCATGTCATATAAACTAATTGAAAATAAACAAAAACATTACATCTAGTTCACACACAAATGGATCTAGGAAAAAATAACATCTTGCATAGTAGTATAAGTTTATTCCCTCTCTCATTATATGAATTAAAAATTATATAAGAGGACAAGAAAAATAGATTTTATTTTATTTTTTTTACTCTTTAATTTCAACACTTCTTTTCAACAAGTATTCATTGGTTAAAAACCTATAAAATCCCAAACACAACCAATAACAAAATCCTTATCATTCATGCAATCAACTAGAAAATAAAAAGATCCTTTAAATTCATGAAAGAAACAAAAAAATATTAAAATAATTACCCATCTATTCAATAAATCATATCCTACATAAGCCTTGGCCATCTTCATAAGTAAAACATATCAAAGCATTGCTTCAACATTCTAGCGAGCACACTTTTCAAGCAATTGACTTAACAATTTCATACAATTTTTTATGGATTTTTCCAAGTATATTTTATATGAGCCTTCCAAAGACACAAAATTTTATCTATCATAGATTATTACCTATGGTTAGAGCACCTGCTCCCAACATTATTACACACTTTGACATTAATAATGATTTAAGATGTGAGATCTTTAAAAGAATAACAATGCATCCCCAATCCACATACCATTATTTTCCTAAAAAAAAGGGGATGTTAATACAATGTTATCCAATATTAGTCACCCATATATCCCATTATTATTATCTTTATGTCTAACCTCATCTTATATCATTCACATCTAGTGGATGACATTGGCCAAGCAAAATCAAACTGATAGAGTATATCTTATCCCATGAATCATTCATCCCAATCTCCCTAATTTCCATAAGCCTAACATAAAAAAAACTAAAAATTATTATGATATCATATAATGAAGGTCCTTGGATCTCTATCTCCACGTAGGTTGATCCTCTCAACAAGCATCAAGATATTATTGAGGTCTTTTGGTTTAATCATGAGAATCCATTACCACCACGTATCCCAAATACCATTCCACCCAACAATACACTAAACCCTTATTCTATGAATTATGTATTATACCTCAGATATAATTTATGAATTTTAATTCATAAATTAATTTATGATAATTTGTGTGCAGACACTACCTAACCTATACTTGACTACCTCACTTCTGGTGATCTTGTAACACTCTACCTTATCTCTCTAGTGAAATTACTACCTCATGGTAAAAAAATTTTTAGATAAAAACCTCAAAATTTCTTATGTTTCATATTTTTGTGCTTTCCATCACAATCCTATGTGTGAATTATAGATTAAAGACCACGTGAGCACTAGATAAGGAAAAGACCAAATGATGTAATATATGCATTATGTGTGCAAGTTTCAATGAAATAAGGACTAGGTGATGCTTGGGAAAGGTTATAAATCATGTTTTAAAGGTTTTAATGAATTTTAAAGTCATTATATGGAATAAAAGTGCATGAAATGTCTTTTGAGTCTTCTCAACCTCACAAAATGAAGAGATATGGACCTGAGAGAGACTTTCTTGAGCTTGTTGACACATGTATCCTTTTCATGGTGTCCTAAGTTATAAATTGAATATGGATATGGGTTATAATTGAAATTTATTGGCATTGGTTTTACATTTAATGGATCAACCTTTATGAACAATCATTAACACCTGTAGGTGGTATAAACCCTCACTAAAACCTCATAATGACTTGATGGAGAAGATATTGATGGTTTATTATTGTCATGTATTGGGTGACCTAATATGATGAATTTATATTGTATATAACTATCTCAAGTACCTATAAGTGGCAATGATTTGTCTTGATAGTAAACAAAAGCTATAGAAAAGTGTTTATTTCAAAAAAAAAGGTATAACAGTTAGATGGTGCTTTAGACCTAGCTAATAAAATAATGAAAGAGAAATATAGATACTTACTGTACAGGTAAATTATTTTATTTAATAAATATTATACCTCTATGTTAATTATCTAGGTCAATCAAGATGTCCTATCACTAGTTTGCAGACAGTGAAACTAGTGACAAATAACTAGGCAAAATGAAAGGGTGATTAGGGATGACGTGCAAATGAATAAGGATGAATATAATGTATTTTTTTATTTTTTAAATAAACATTCCTCATATTTCCTTGGTTTTTTAGTTTTTATGGTTCCCATAAACAAGCTAGAAGGTTCCTTCAAGATGGCTTGTCTGAGTAATGAAGATAATCAAACCCAGAGTAGTGAGACTGGTCTCCAAGACCAATATTGACTCTTAAGATCATAATATAAAAATTTCACATTGATATAAGGATTAAATATGAAATTTTAAATTCATTATAATTTCTTTGTAGTAATTATTTATGTGCTATATTGCTATGATTTCATGACTGGATGTTTGTAATGGTTGACATATATGACTGAGCTTTTTACAAAGAAGGGTTAGTGGTTACAAAGGTTGAGTTGAAGAATATTTTTGTATTTATGATGAAAATAAGGTTATATAATTTCCATACATGTTATTTTTTTTCATTTTTTAGTGATAAAATTATAAATAGGTACTCAATATCCATGACTAAGTTTTTGCATGACTGGCAGTCTATGTGATGAAGTTATAAAAGTTGTCTTAAGGTCTATTGGAATGAATGATAATGAATAATGTAATTTTAATTTTTTTTAAGGTAATAAATTTTACATTCATGTTATTTTTATTCATTTTAATTTGATAAACTTGAATATATTCCTTAGTTGTTAAAGACTATGTTTTCATATATATGAAGACCTAACTATGAACAGTGAAATTAAACAAGACAAGATGTGTGCGGACCCTCCAAGACATATGGATCCTATACTATGGTTTATTTATTATATTTTAATTTATTATTAATTTTTTAACTCATTTTATAAGTATCATTATGATCTCTTGTGTCCAAGTGGTAATATGTACATGGGCAGACCTAATTATATTAGGTCTCCATTAGGCTTATTTATGTTTTTGGGATAATGAAGCATTGAAGACCCAAAAATTGGTAAATTACATGGTTTAAAAGTTTGATAAATTTTTATTGAATTTTAATAAAAATTTTCAAAGGTTCATAGCTGACCAAAGAGTGTATGAGAAAGTTTCATGTATATAAGTAAGACCTAGTGGAGATTATGTTCTTGTAATGGGTAATTGTGTTGAATATCAAGATAAATGATTAGATAAAAATAGAGGGGTTGAGAGGATTCCAAATCATATATTTAATATAATAAATTATTAATAAATAAGTCATGACTACTTATGTAGGTGTGTTGAGATCAATTCAATCTTGAAGAGACCTTAGTATGCAAAGAGCTAGATTTGTGTGTGTAAGCTATAAGTGAATAAGAAGACATATTTAAAAGAGGAAGGAGACCCAGGTCATAAAAAGAGCATGAATAATTATCTATGAATATTCTGTAATATATTAGTGTGAGAAGATCAATTATAATGTGTTCTATTCTATCTAAAAAGAGACCTAGTGAAGCAAAGGAGAAAGAGATCAATTTAGAGGCATATTTCATTGTGCCCAAGCAAAATAAGTCCATAATAAATATTTTGAAGACAAAAATTGAATGTTGGAATTTTATTTAGTATTTTTTGAGTAGTTTCTTGATCAATAAGTGGGTTGCTACCTCTTATCAAGTTGGTGATTTCTAAAGCCAAGTAGGTGCTTGGTGAATTGGAGGGGTTAATATTCCTTGTTGTGTTGGTACTCAGAAAAATATTGAGTAATGGTTATAATAAAACTATTCCATGATATATATTAGTATGTTTCATTCCCCATGAGGATTTCCCACATATAACTTGTGTTCATGTGACGTGTGATCTTATTTCATGTGTTGTATCGATGTGATTTAATGATGTTGTTACTAGATCAAGTTGATGAGTGCTTGAATGATAAATGGAATTTAATGTTAAATATAATTAGTTGTATCATTGATTCACCACCTTCCTCTTAGTGATTGTACCTCCAACACACTTTTGTATATCCTTCAACTGTGCTTGTGCATTGATTTGATGTGATCATTAGGTAAGCTCAACTCCTTACACCTTAATTATGAAAGCTCAAAATTAGATTTTATTTCAAACTTCCTTGTTTTATTGTA
Source organism: Torreya grandis (assembly GCA_037957365.1). Taxonomy (NCBI): domain Eukaryota; kingdom Viridiplantae; phylum Streptophyta; class Pinopsida; order Cupressales; family Taxaceae; genus Torreya; species Torreya grandis. Next base: position 366,476 of record JARHVA010006697.1, on the reverse strand, counting down.
ACACATTCTAAATGAACAACTTTCTATGTTCCCTTTTCCTTTGTGATCTAAAAGTATTCATATTTTCGTGTGTTTTCATGTGAATCTTTACTTCTACACCTTGTTGCTTATCCCTAGTGCATCTTTATGTAATTTAGAATTCAATGTGTGAATTGTTTTCATTATCAAAAACATGGAACCCATTTTATTTTCCAAAATTGTGGAATGCCAAACCATATTCCACTAATGTAAGTGAAATTTTATGTTATCAAAAACAACCTTTTATAAATGTTTTATCATGAAATTTGTACCATCAAAGTTGATTTTTTCATCTATTGACTAAGTTTATTTTTTGGGAATAAAATATTTATAATTCACCTAGGATGATCTTACATAAGGTATAAATTTAATTTGGATAATATGGTTGTGTAATTTCAATATTTTAACATTATTAAAAGCTTTCATGGTGTCCATTTGGTTAACTACTTGAAAGATGACTTGATTAAGATCATGAATATTTTGATTGGATGTAGAGGATTGAGTAGCATGTTGAGATGCATAAGATGTGGCATTAATGTTAACTTTTTTGTGATTACTTTAGTTAGGACCACAAATATCCACCATGTTAGTGGCTATACTAATCATGGTGGACGAAAAAGGAAAAATGGAAGTTGAAAATTTATTTGCCCCAATTCCTATGGAAAAAAATGAGTAGGGGAAGGAGGACATTCCACTAGATTTTGTTGATGAAAAAAATGCAATTGTTAAATAAAAACCCTTTCACCTATTGTGAATGTTAAATTAAAAAAAATTAATTACAAGGATCTACTTGAGGAGAAGGCTAGTACTTAAGCATGTATAAGGGTAGTTTAAAATTAAAGTGTTTAATTGTTATATAAATATTCAAATCTACATAACAAAATCTTTAAATTTTAGCTCATCTAATCAACTCAGAGTAAAAATCAAATCAATCACAAAAACTTCATTCTCTATACTTTTCGTACTTCAAATATTTTTAGTAGTACATCCAATTTCTCATTATATAGATATTATTATTATTATTTTCAAAATTCATTGTCAAAAAATTTTAATTAGCTCTATTTGATAGATTAAACCTATGGGGAGTAGACTCTTAGATGGTCAAAAATAACTATTTATAATCTCGATACCTTCTTTATAAACATGTTTTTTTTAATTTTCAATTCTCATTATCTAATGTTTTGTCTCCCATGATCTAAAAAAAAAGAAACTAACAAAAGAAAAAAATGAACTAGAAATCTAACATCACAATGAAAAACTTAGATATAAAACAATAAAGAAAACAAATTTCATGCATGGAATAGAAAACAACTAAACTAAAGAAAAATATAAAATAAGAAAATAATAAAATAATAAAATACTAAAATATTACATATAGTGAAAAGAAAAAAAATATAAATAAAATAATAATGAAACCTAGAAATAGATGATAAAATAAAAATAATAATCTATAAATAAATTTTAGAGTCAAGTCAAGTAGAAAAGAAACATATTTTATTTCAAAAGTCAAAATATTTTGATCATAATTGTTTACATAATATGTATTGAAACATATAAATATATTACAATACCATGTGATTCATCACAAATAATATGTCATACAATTTATTTGTATGGAAATTTTACTATTTTTAGGTAAAGTGAATAAATAATCTAGATATATGTAACTTATTCATATTTTTAATCACCAAAAGTATTAAAACCTAGACATTTTTAGATAGTCATTTTATAAATGTTTTATAAAAAATTATATACATGATTGTACCATGTTTGATACTTAAATAACAAATAAATTTTAAATTTTTCTTCTTGCAATCATACACTTGATCTCATATACTTTCCCCAAAGTATCAACAAAATATGAGCCTTTAATAAGAGATCTTATACTTGTATGATTTTCAATTAAATAAATGTTTTCTTCAAGTCTCTTTAAATTCTTTTTCAATTATGAGTTAAACTTAAATTTGTAAGTTAACTTTAGTTAACATAAATAACTTCAATTATAACGTTATTTTAAGACATATGACTTTTATAAAAATTACTTAAGATTTTATATCATAAGACATATTATTATATTGAACTAAATAAATACTCAAGCTATAAATTATTTATTATAATACCAATAACATTTGTAATTTTCACCAATGACATCCACTACACATAATGTTTACACTTTATTTTTAATTAAATGCAATTATCATGAATTCAACTGACACACATGATTAACCAATCATATATCAAATATTCTTCATGTTGTTATTTAATAAAAATTATATTAAATTCAATATTTGAAAAATATATTTTCACTTGTCAAGTACATGTTACCTAAAGTTTGTAACATATTCATTTCAACTTTCATCTTCAACACAACCCATCACTAAAATTTTCAAACTTTATACTCAATAATATTATAATTATCTCAAAATAAATGATAAAATAATTCAATCTAGAATTCAACTAAAAATCATTATCAAAATAACACTTTATAATATCACCATTTCCATAAAATTACTAATAATTTCATGATCCAATCAAAACCTATAAATAAAAGTAATGGAATAAATAGTCTAAAAACTAAAAGTATTTCAAAATATGATAAAATATTGGAGAAACATAATTCATCTAATGAATAAAAAAAATTACTTCATTCTCATTAGATGATATCAAGTCATTCAATGGAACCCATTTATTTTTATTGTACCAAAAATATTTAATTATATTGATAGGCATCTCAATCTGAGTTAACCTTCCTAACTCATCATTCACCTTTATCTCTATTTTATCCATGACATGTTTTATCATTGGGAGGATTGAAAGGATACTAGTGCATTTACAATTGGTGAAGGGGAAATCATTGGCTATATAAATGAAATTAGTGGTTTCAAATTTAATTAATTAATTATTTGAGGCATGAAATTAGAAAATAAATTAGTTTCATTAGTAATAAGAGTAATTTTATGATAATAAATAACTATAGAACCACACCTATAAGGATATAAATGTTAATTTCCTATTTGATAAGTTCATCCAACATGAGAATCATTGGGTGTGAAAACATTATAGGGTAATGTATTAAAAATATCTAAAAATAATTGGTCATTAACATTGAATTTGAGAGAGACCCTGTTACCATGGTTAAAACTTCATGTAAATTTTCTAATAGCTATTCATTCCCTAAATTTTTATGTTTATATGTACCACATACAGATGGTGCATTATCTCAGTGTTGGTTAAATTTTTCCCAAACATTATTTTCATCATAATTTAATGAACCTCAACTCCCACCTAATGTCTTACATTAAACAAAAATAAAACACAACTTATAAGGCATCATTGATTGAATGAAAAAATTATCAGCTCATTATAATCTAAATTTACTTTGGTGAATGATCAAAGGAACTAAAAATATGATATGAAACATATATTTAATAAATATTCTATTGCACTATGTTAACATTTTTTGGATAAATTGGAAAAACCAAGTCAATATACAATCATTTATTCACTTCGTTTAAAAAATTGAATCATTATTCCAAACATGCATTAAGATATCAAGTGATATCAAAGTAAATGCCACTTATTCTATATGTAACTGAGCAAATAATATTCATATTTATATTATAAATATTTGAGTATATAGAAGAATTATTTATTATAAAAAATCTTGATATTAAGGATTAAATTAAAAAATTAACTTCAATGAAATCATCAAGTACTAAAAGAAATAATCAAACTAAAAAGTGAACCACTGAATGATGTCAATTAGTTTCCTCAATAAAATACATTATTAATAAATCAAACATCATCTTATGTTAAAATTATTTCACTAAACTATAACTATTTTAAATGCCTATGTTTAAGTATTAATTATTTTCATACCAGTCATTAGGTTTTTGAAAGGCGAAAGATAACCTTCAATTTTTGTTTCTTTTAAAATAATCAATATTACTAGCATTTGAAAAACAAATAACTATTTCACCATAAAATTGTATTGAAGTGCCAAATCCAAAATCTCAACTATGTTATAAAAAAATAATACTATCATTACTTGCATCTAAACCCCAAAAATAATGAATCAAAATTTATTATCAAACAAGTATCATTGCTCTTTACCAAATCTAAAAGAATTTTTTTTCTTAAATAGATGTAAAATATTTTATTTTCACCAAAAAAACTTAAAACATCTTCACACTATGTCTTGATTCATCTTGAAAAATTGAAGCTAAAAAAAATTAAAACCATTTGTTTTTTATCAAAATTCTTAATCTCAACACCAAAACACATAATTTAATTTGAATATTTTCACAACTAAGGTAAGACAATTATTTTATAATGAAATAAACAAAAACAATATTTGTTTCAATAAGACCCATAAACATCCTATATATGAAACAAAGAATAAGATAATAATACTAAAAAAATAAAAATGAAGGATTTTTTCATGAAATAAACATCAATTAAGGTTTTAAAATGAAAGGAGGCTAAGTGAACTTCCCATGTTCATTTTCCCTCAATTGAAATGTTTAGAGGTGTGAATCATCTTCCCATTTACAAAAATAAATACCATTATATCCTATATATCCATACAAATCCTATTGGATTATAATATCCTCAAATAAAAAAGCATTATTTTTATGCCTAAAACAATCTTCTTTTTCTTTAAAAAATAACACACAAAATAATTGAACCAAAGCAAAAAAAATGTAACATAATGAAATCTCAGACGTAGATTATTCATCCAAAGTAAACCAATTCTACATTGAAAAAAAAAGAGAGTGTATTAATTAAACCTATAAACCCCATAACACACACTCTTTTATATACCCATAAATGAATTTTTAAGGTTTTAAAGAGAAAATTAAAGAATATTTATTTAAAATAAAATTGTAATGAGATATTTATACTCAATTCAATACTTTAAATAATAAAATATATTATAACTCATTTTATTTTCTCCTCATATCTCACACCACTTTTGTATAGTTTAAAATAATCACACAAAATCCATAAATTCACTCATATTGTATACTTTGAATGCCTTGATTTATGGTTTTCTTTTATAAAACTAAAGTATATATATGCATGCCAACTCAAAATTAATTACATCTCATTTTATACATGCAACTTATGAACCATATTTGTGATCCTTATGGACCATAACAACCTCTTGCAAAGCACTATTGGCCAAGGCAGATATTGAGCCTCGACAAGTTCATCTTCAAGGAAAGTATTCCTAATGCTTACTCCTTTATTTTGTTATATATATTTTCATAAATAATGGATTTTGAATGTATTTATCTCTCCATTCTTATGATTGACTCTATATCTACTAGAGTATATTTTTTATTTGCATTTTTTATTTTATGTTTATTATCCCCCATTTGTGCCATAAGCTTTGGTGATCACTATATTAGATTTACTTTTCTAAAAACCATAGGATATAGTTGAGGTTACTATGTGGTATTAGTTAACTAGAGGATTTGGAACCCTTTCTAGTGATATTGTGTGTTAAGAGACCCATTAGTTAGGTCTAGTAGATCCATATTGGTCATGACCCCGATTGTCTAAATATACCAACAAATAGAAGGGATAGTTTGATTTATCTACTAATAGCTAGGGTTGACTTGTATATTATCTTCACTTTCCCTTATATACATTCTAGTGAACCTGATATGAACTAACCGATACAAGTTTTCTTCATGCTTTCATTTATTTTCATTTATTATTTATTTCATTTTTACATCACTAGATCAAATCCATCAACTCAATATAATTTTTTTTGCAAAGGTTTAAAACATAGTCAATACAATCTATTTTATTTGGCATTATACAATTCATCTTCAATTATAGGTAAATAGATCAATCTGCTTAACTTAGTGTACTTCTTTTCATACAAGTTTTCAGACATAGCTAACCTAGTTTACTCTATTATTAGGTTAAAAATCTTCATCTAGATAACATAGCATAAAAATAACAAATTGAACATCATTAAAATCATTAGGTTCATTCTCACCAACATATTCATTTAAATTATTTAATTTCAATCCTATTTTTCATAATTTTCAATCTATAAAATTGTAACCCTATAATAAACTAAGTCGAATAGAGGATCGACTTATTTCTATAGTTTAATATTTCATAGGAAACTCAATAAACTAGCTTGACTATGTTTTTTGGCCCCTATTAGAATAGATAGAATCAACCCAATCAATTGTATTCAGTATTATCTGCATACTGAATCAAATTAATTGACCCTATACTTGTTAAGTAAATAAATTGACTTAAATTGATAGTGATTTAAACACATTTCATTTTATTGATTTATTTCTTAGAGTAGTACACATAGACTAAATAGGAAGATTCAATTTATCAATTTAGTCAAACTACTTTTTATTTTATTCACACACTTCCAAACAACATAATATCAAAAAGATTTAAACATTTCTACCCAATGTCTACTTACTTGGATTTAATCACCAAGGGGGAAGATGACTCAATTTTTTATTCAAGTAAAAATACATGGATTATGTCATATATTAGAAAATCACTTGACACCCTTATTGCTATGAGATTGTAAAATGAGGTGGTAGGCCCCAATACCAAGCTAGTATCATCACCAATACATATCCCTTTTAGCCTTAACATCACAAAACCATTTTTATCTTACCTTTTTAGTTACTTTGTAAATCCAAATGCCCTATCACATTTATTTCTAAAATTATAATTGAAAACATTCAATTAAGACCGCATAAATTAGTGTTTCTATTTTGTCTACTTATTCTTTGTTGGTAAAAGGTTTATGTTGTGTACCACAACTACATTAAATAGTTTGACCTAGTTGCTTGTGTGTTTATTTAAATTTTATACTAAATAACACTAGATAATCCAAAGTCATGACTGGCAAAACCTATCTTTACCCTCAGAACATAGTCAACCCACTCCAATGTGTCTCATAATTTTCCATTCTATAAGACACAATCATTCCATTTGACCCAGTCTCTCATAATATGGTCTTGAGTGATTCCCAGTATAACACAATTTATCCAATTTAATGTGTCATTTGTAATTTATTCTATTATTTTTCTTTCCATACATAGTGGACATGGTCGACTCCATACCACTTGGCTGATTCAGTTCTCTGTTCTTAAATCATGCTTATCCAATCTAGTTCTACATCTATCTAATATTTCTCCTATTTTTCACCTTTTATCTTCAATCTTAGATCCTAATTATAGACATAATGAAATCCCCTATTAGAATCTTTTTGGACAACCTTAATCCATTTAGACAATATATGGGGTGTTCTTTTCTTCCTACTTTCATTACCTAAGAATATGCTCACTCTTGGTGTACTTTATCTCATCCTTCATCATTTCAAAACAATATGGTTCTAATTCCCCCAACTAATGATACTAATGGATTACATCCATTTCACACTTTTCAAGACAATTCTCTCAAAATCAGCGTATTACACTATAGCGCTGATTGACACAAGATTAACTAATAATCCTATAGGAAATATTTTAAGCACCAATAAACCACCAAATAATAATAATCCACCCAAAAAATCATAACCTAATATCAATTTTTGTAATTTTCCTCTTACCAACCCCAATAATACACCTTTAAACACTAATAACCCAAATCCACTAATTAACACCACTAAAATTATTGCACAAATAGTTCAAAAAATAAATATTATTAAAACATATAATATTTATCAAATGATGCAAATTCAACATCATTTATTAAACATGGATAATCAACCTCCTCTTATTTTACATCAAAATAACCAAAATTTTAACCCTCTATCTCTCAGAGATGCCATGAAAAAAATCATTCCCCAACCCCCTATGCATAATAAGATGCTTCAAAATATTCAAAATTAACCTTTACATACCTCAATTTTTCATATTGATATTTAAAACATCTCTCCAACAATTAAATATTATGGGACCAAGTATCTTTCATATTTCTTTAAAGCATTTGGTAATATTTGCAAAGAGTGCTTTTGAATCAATACCTTTGCTACCAAACAACTTATAGTTAAAACATTCAAATGAGATGTATTATAATGTTATAATAAACTCCCTCAACACTCCATATATAAAATTTATGATTTAGTCAATTCTCTAGTAAAAACATTTCAAGACAATGATCTTCTTAAAAATTGTCTTAGTCACTCTATCAATGGTAGATAATCCCCTTCTGAATCATTTCATGTTTTCATTAAATAATGGAAATATTTTTCTCACGAATCTGATCATAAAATGACTAATTATAACTTATTTAAAATATTTATAACCAAATTAACACCTTAACTTTAATATAAAGTTCTAATGTTTTTTCCCCATACTCTAAATGACGCAATTGATCAAGATAAAAAACAAGAATTTCTTATGAAGAAACTTGAGCCCAACTTAAATCCATCATGGGATATTTACAAAACTCCACTAATGCATTTACTAGTAATCCTCCTCAAACAAAAATAAGAATAATCAAACTAGATAAATCCCAATCTTCTCATGCACCATTAACAATTCAACAAATGAAGCAATTATTAGCTACTATTTATTGAAAAAGAAATTATTAACTATGAAATCATTTTTTCAAGCCAAATATCCACCTCTCTTCATTGAAATTGAAATTAATACCACCCCTATTCAAAAAATCTTAGTAGATGAATGGTTAGGACTTGATTTTATATCCTTTTGGTTAATTCAACAACTCTGATATACCAAATATTAACTTAAAAACACTCATCTCACATGTTTTATATTTGATAGGATAAATAAAAAACCACTTGGTTTTATTTATATCCCCCTAACTCTTAGAACCAATAACATACATACCAAGTTCATGGTCCTTGATTTACCACTATATTACAACATACTCTTAGGATTATCATGGACACATCCTATGATGGCTATTGCCTCCTTGGGTACTTAATGTATTAAATTCATCCATAATGTAAAATAATATAAACATAAGGCCCATCCTAATCCATGGAGTATCCAAATACCAAACCAAAAATCTTAGTATCAAATTCCAACCATTCCAACCATTAACAATGCACCTCTACCTAAATTTTTTGACATGAATCAAAATTTACAGGTCACTCTTATTGATTATGATGATTATGAACCTAATTAATTAAAAAACACTTGTAATAGTAATTACTTACCTCCTTACATTTTAGAGTGGATTCCTTCTTCTTTGTTTCCATGTTATTGTACCATCCCTCTAGTTGATGAGATCATTGAAATTCCTCCTCTATCTAATGCACACAAATTTTCATACATAAAATAGGATTTTACATGTGATGAGTATGGAATGCCAAAATTATTTCAAGATCCTTTTTTTATGTATCCTAAAAAAATTAAAAAATTAGGTGTATCCAGTTATGATCCTTATAAAAAATGCATACACTATTTACCACTTATGATGATAATTATATCATGGCTCTAGCTCAATCATGAGAATTAGATGTACAAAAATACCAACAAACATTAGACAAAATGCATTCTTTAAAATATGATGTCCATGTAATTCATATATCAACTTATAGTGAATCACAACCTAAATTTCATGTATCTATCATTAACCCTCCATTTTTAGATATCCCATGGGTACTTGAAAAAATATCAACTCTAAAAAATTTAGAAACTTTTGAACCATCTATACCTTATATACAATCAACCAATATACCAAATTTTCTTCCTTATCATTATCCTATAGATACCATTGAGGAAAACTACCTTAACTCAATTTAACCTCCATATGTATTACAATCTAAAAAACCTATCATCAATCTAATTGAATATACTCAATCTCAACCTAAAATTAAACCTACACCCAAAATTATATTTGAAGTAAAAGCCACGAATGTACGACAAATACATTTTAAATATGATTATAATGGTAATAAAATCATTTATATATAATCATATGTTGAATATTATGGACATTTACCCATGATCTTGAGTGATGAACCTTTACATCAATTATTCCATGCTAGTGGACCTCAGCTTCCCTGACGACATCATAAACTTGGAAAATTCACACAAAGAGCTCATTGTTTTAATAATTTCATTGATATTATGGATCCTAAAACAAATCATATTTCTTCTCTTACTCATTCTCCATACCATTTCCAAGGTATAAATTTTATGCTCATTGAATAAATCACAAGAATAGAATATGGTACACCATATGTCCTAGACCCATTACTATTTCTAAAGAACTCACACCAATATAACATGATAAATTTATATTATTGTTTGACAAATATCACAAAACCTTTGTTTTTTCATATGAATATATGATAGGTATTGAACATAGTATCATTGTGTATGATATCATCACATACATAGATGCAAAACCCATTAGAGAAAATAACAAAAATTTCCACCTAAAATTTCTACCTTATGTCACAAAGAAATTATCAGACTTTTGGATTCTAAATTTATTAAACTTATGTATTATTTTTAATGGGTATCAAACATCATTCCCATTCATAAAAAATAATAATGGTCACTTTTATATGCATTTATTTGCATAATCTTAACCTCGCATGTCAAAAAGATAACTTCCCATTAACTTCAATATATGCTATAGTAGATTCCACCACTAGATATTAAATCTTTTCACTTATGGATAGTTTTTAGGCTATAATTAAATTCACATAGCCCCTAAAGACCAACATAAAACAAAATTTACTATGCAATGGCGCACCAATTTTTATGTCAAAATGCCATTCAGTCTTAAAGCTAGAGAAACCTAGCAACATGAAATGACCCACATATTCCTTGATCTTATACATAAGATAGTGGAAACCTATGTAAACAATCTCATTTCCAAATCAAAAAGTTATACATTGCACTTCACTAATCTAGCTATCATTTTTCAATCGACTAATCGAATATCAAGTTAAATTTAACCCATACAAATGTGTATTTGGATTCACATTTGGTAAACTTTTAGTGTTCTTAGTATATATTTAAGGAATTAACATTTATTTAGCCAAAATAAACATAATAATCAAAATTCCTATTCATCACTCTGGGCTAGACATATGAACTTACCTCAAAAAACATAAGAAATTTTTATACTCTACCAATTCCCTTCTAAAAAATGGTAATGATCTAGAATGGATAGATTCATTTCAAAATATTTTAATAATATGAGATAATATTTTCTCCATCCTCCTAATCTTATACCACCTTAAAACAATCGTCCCTTAATATTATAAACCTTGTCTACCTCCATATCAATTAGAGCAATGCTTGCCCAATAAGATGATATTGGAAGAGAGTACGTTATTTAAGACATCAGTAAATGACTCATTTAATACAAAATAATGTTATACCAAATTATAATATGATAACCTTGGTATATATTTCATAGATGAAAATATCCATCATTACATGCTCTATCAGACCACTTATGTCATTGTCCACTATGATCCACTTCAATATTTCTTCTCCAAATCATTCCTAATTAGAGATAAAATTGGCAAATGGATGGTCTTATTGATGGAATCAGACCTTATAACTATTACATTAAAAATATATCAAAGGATAAGTCGTCACTGACCAACTTTCAACGGCACCTTTACCAACCACAAATCACGTTCAATATAATCTCCATGATGATAACGTTATTTATATTGGTCTTAACCAAGTTATCTCTCTTAAATATTATTTTCATAATTTTAATTCTAATTTAGAAGCAAATAATAATTAAGATACTAATATCACTTTTAATAATATTAAATCCAAAGTAGTTATTGAATAACTTGTTAAACTTACCACCGATTTGAATGAAGACACGTGGATGCTCCACTTTGATACTGTCAAATGCTTCTAATGATCTAGGGCATAATGTATTGTAAAAAACCCTCATGGTAAGATCATAAATTAGATATTTATACTAACCTTTGATGTCACTAACAACATGGCACAATATAAATTTCTAATGTTATGCATGAAAGCAACACTCAACCTAGATATCCCATATCTACATGCTTTGAGTGACTAATAACTTATCTACTACCAGGTTAATGGTGATTATCAATGTATAAGTGATAATCTAATTGAATATCATCAAATGTCTACCAAACTTGCCAAAGAATTTGCCTCTTTTACCATTGAACCAATTCTAGGAGATCAAAATTCCATAGCTAATTCTCTTTCTTCCCCAAAATCTCTACTTCACCCTCATAAAGTATTTAATGATTCCCAATTTATTATCGAAATAATAAAATCACCTTATTGTATCAAAGTAAATTATTGATTCATTTTTCACATTTAGGATGTCACTATTCATCAAAGCCCATGGTGCAAAAACATATTCAATTTTTTTTAATATCAAACTTACCCTACAGACATGGATTTTCATGAAAGTATTAGAATACATAAAAAAAATTTCAAGTATATATGCCAATATAAAAATCTTTATTACTGTAATTTAGAAGGTACCCTACTCTTTGTGTAATATAAAAAGAGGTCCCTACTCTCCTAAAATAAGCACATGGTGGAATTTGTGGTGCTCACTATAGTAGATATACTATAGCCCATAAATGCTTAATTATGGGTTAATTTTAACTAATCTCAGAATATATGTTATTAATTTTGCTAAAATTTTTAATCTTTGTCAACTCCATGATGTTCTAATCCACTCACCTTTGGATGAATTCTAAATAGTGGAGTCACCTTGGGCATTATTTATGTGGGGATTAGATCTCATTGGTAAACTAATTCAGTCACAAGATGGTAATGTCTTTATCATTACTTCTACTAAATATTTTACCAAATGGGTAGAATCCATACCACTTATAAATGTCATGGGAACCAGTATTTCTAAATTTATCCTTAACCAAATAATTTGTCACTTTGGAGTTCCCTATACTATCATCTCTGATAATAGTGGAATTTTCAAAAACAAGGACATGAAAAAATTATGTGCTAAATTTAAAATTTCCCAAAAAAATTCCACACCTTACCATCCATAATGTAATGGTCAAGCAAATCCCACTAATATATTATAAGTGGATGCCCAATCACTCCTCACTTGGACAGTAGGCCATATATCATCTTAAAAATCCTAGATATGGAAAGTATCACGAAATATTATCACTATTAAGGAAATATTTGCCATTTAGAAAATGAGTTTAATCACATGTAAGTCATTGTACATCCTTACAATAGGAAATAGGATTCCTCTAACCCACTAATGACCACTAAAAATACTAATCATAGGTCTCCTACCATAAAAAAAACCTCTCATGTGGCCTCAAGTTAGGAATATACCCTTTGTATACCAGAGTCCAAAGGCCCCAATACCAACACCATTAACACCTTGGTGGGTTATATATGTGACATAGAAAATAAAAAAGTATATCTAAGTGAAGGAATATTATAAAACCTCCTTATGCTAGCTCAACCCTCTTCCTTCCCCATTCTAGTGACAACTCACCCCACATCACTACAAAAAAATTACATTTTCCCACCATTGTAGGGGTAAATACCATAATTGAACCACATCTCTCATCAACCTCTTGGAGGAATTCTCACCCATGGGGTCCCCAACCTTGATACCTAAAAATATTATTCATCTTACCAACCTCCCACTCAAACTCTAGTAAGATGTGTATAGACATATGCTCTACCACCACCAAATAATATAGTAGAAAATACTCTATAGTTCCCTAAAAATCTCTATTACATGCCTCCCACATATAGTCACCCTCCATAAATGGGATATGTCCCAACCCACATCTCATTAGGCTACACACATATAGCCCATATATCATCACAATAAATCCCACACACTTTTCCAAAAAAAGGCACAATGCCTCTCATGTCTTATAGAGTCCTCTCATACTTCCACATGTATTCTAAGTCCACTTAGTCAAAAAATTATTCCTTATCTTACTCTATGCCACCCTATCATTTTTCATCCACTCCTCTTGGTAGATATCAAGACAACATGTACACTACCCTACATCCTCATACCAACATCACCATAATGGTGATAGCTTTTAACAACATGGGTACCTATGCCAAAAACATTAACGAACCCCTTGATGCTTGCAGATTGGGAGTTATTCTCCCATGTCCCTTACTAGATCTTCCCAAATTTTAAGGGGAAGGGGATATCAATGCACATTTAAAATCCTAAGACACAAGTGTTAGGGAGCTCCTACCATGGGATGGGGTTGTAGCAAATACCTTCCCTAAGACACTCAAAGTGATATCCCTTGATTGGTACTAATGCTACACTGAAGGGTCCATACACTCTTTCCATGAACTCATGGCCAAGCTCATCAAATATTTTTACATGAACAAACTCCTAAAAATTATCATATGATATTTATTTCATATCAAATAATAAATAATGAATCAGCTTCCAATTTCATCACAAGATGGTGGCAGGTCTTATATTCCTCTTTCAATGCACCTAACATGGACCATCAAGAGTTATGTGATATTTTCCTCCATTAACTTAAGAAATAAATGAGGTAATATGTCTATAAGTTCCCATATTGATCATATTAGGAGGCCCTCAAAATTTCACTCTATATTGATCAAACATCCATCAATAGTGGAAGATGAACCTATGGAACCAATGGGCATATCATGACTAAAAATATTGGGGGATATCACACTATGAGTGAAATCCAAAATAACATGAACAACCAAGTTACCAAGATCTTAAAAAAATAGGAATTATACGATTGATGGTGTCACCAACTAAGCCAAGAAATAAGACCCTTCAAATAAAAGTCAATACCCACTTATGAATAACTTTAACACTAACACCAAAAACATAAGAGGCATGAGATAGAGCCTTCCTCCTATGATCCATATGGATAATTTCAACTAGACACCACCTTATAATGCATAATATAAAAACCAAAAATAAAATTAACATCAATCAAACCAATAATACCCCTAGTTCCAAAACCAAAACTATTACCTGAATAATAACCAACATGGATTTAAGCATTAAGGATAGAATATAAGACCTAAGGATTATCATCCCAACATATACTTCCACATACATAGAGTCATAGGACATGACACTTGGGGCTACTAGTAGTATAAAAAATTTATACAAAGACTCCTAGAGGATCAAAGGTATAAATTTGTGGATATATTCCAATGAGGTGTGTACACAAACACCCAAACCTTAATGAGTGGTCTTATCACTCCCCAAAACTAGAACTTATAATTTACCATAATCCTTTCCCTAACCATGAAATGTAACTTACTTAGGGTTAGTATTTTAATAACTATCATGACACCTTATTCAACATAACCAATCCATGATAATAGACAATCATGATGTAAAAGTGTCCACTCCTAGGGTACCAAACACCAATATGGCCCTTAGAATAGGAGTTTAATCAAAAATTGGGTGGTACATGTCATGGAATTAGAGTTTAAAGAGGAAGAAAATATTATAGATCACGATATAATGAATTAACCTATCATTGGACCTAACATCCACATGGTTAAAATATAAAAACATAAGATCATCTACCTAATGACCCCCTTATTCTTACACATGATCAATTGACCCTACATTACAATAGAACCAAGTGCCACCTAGGTGCTAGATTAGGGGTCATTCTCATTTCACCCAAAGGGGTAAGTCATGCGTTATAGATTACAAATAGATTTTTAATTCAAAAATAATGGAACCAAATACAAGGCCCTACTACTCAATATACTCATCACAAAATGCCTAGGTCTCTAAAACTTAAAGATCCAAGGGGATTCACAACTACTCATAAACTACGTTTATAAAGTCTACCAAACTGAGGATGAACACCTCTAGATATACAAGATATCCATTCATGAGGTCACTAAGGACTTTTATTTTTCTCCATTGAAGTAGTCCCTATAGAAATTAACCATCTTGTTAACTCTATAGCTACCTAATCATCTTGTTTCATCCTCCATCCAACAATCCTTGAATCATATTTTATAGTTTTAATTAGGATGGAGTCTATCATAATTAAGACACCTAACAAATAAATAGTCACCTACATTAGGAAAGACAAGGACCCTATTATACTTGATCTAACTAATAATGATGAGACCATCATTAAGTTACTACAAGCTTCTGATGACCTCCCTTATTTTCATCATAAAATGGGTTCATAATTTACCTATTATCCCAATGCAACCCTCAAAACCAAGATTGACGAATCCTACTATTTCATAGAAGATGATCGCTCCTCTTTTGATGATCATGATATCTTTAAATACTAAGGATGAATACACTGACCTTCCCCTAGATCCTAAAATATTCTAAGATGGAAATGTATCCTTAAATGAGGAACCTATTGACATTAACATTGAGACAAAGGAGGACCCTATGCCCTTTTTGTATAAGAAGTGGAGGACCAAAAATAACTCCTGATGGAGTTTTTAAAGGCCTTTTCTTTCTCTTACACTGACATTATAGGCATCAATCATGATATAATCATGCACAACATGGTTAAAACATCCAATATAAAAAACCATTAAACAAAAGCTCAGAACCATCAATCCCAAGGTTGAGTTAATGGTAAAAGAGGAGGTTATTAAGATTCTAGAGGGGAATTTCATTATTCACATTAACTATTATAAGTAGATGTATAACATCATCCCCCTCCTAAAAAAGAATGGCATGATTTGAATATTCATGGATTTTTGAGATATCAACAAGGCATGCCCAAAAGATGACTTCTTTCTCCCATCTATTAATGTCATTGTTCATTCCATTGTAGGGTATGAAACATGATCACTCATTGATGGATTTTTAGGATATAAATAGATACATATATCTGACAAAGATCAAAGTAAAAATTCATTCACCACATCTTAGAGAACCTTATACTCTATTTTAATGATCTTTGACCTAAAAAATGTTGGGGAAACATATCAAATGGCCATGACTCACATCTTCCATGACCTCATTCATAGGATAGTGCATATTTATGTAGATGAGTTGATTATAAAATCAGGTTATCATAAAGACCACCTAGGATTATTATGTATTATCCTTAAATGATTAATTAAATATGAAATTACCCTCAACCCAAAGAAATAAATGTTTTGTGTCACCAATGGGAAACTCCTGGTATAAATCATCTCTAAATGGGGTATAGACATCAACTCCACTAAAATCTAGGCTATCTTAAAAATGAACCCCCCTGAAAATGAATTTAGCATCAAGACATTTTAGTGAAAACTAATAGTTATCTAACAATTTGTCACTAACCTCACCCACTCTATACATATCATCAACAATCCAATCAAAAATAAAAGTGTCATAACTTAGACAAACAATTATCAGGAAGCATTCAACACAATAAAATGCTTTTTTATATCGCCTCTGACACTCATGGAACCCAAGCCAAAAAAAATCTCATACTGTACATAAGGGTGACCAAGGTGTCTCTAATAGGTATGTTAGTTCAAGAAGATTACATAAATATAGAACATCTGATTTATTTCATTATATAAACACTTGTCAATTATGAGACACGATACACTCAAGTAGAGAAGGAATGGCTAACAATAGTATTTTCAACCAAATAACTATAACACTATGTGCTTAATTAAGAAACAAGAGTTGTTGTAAGATCCCAAGCCTTGGAGACTTTCCTAACCTAGTGAGACATATCTCTAAAGGCTAGGAATTTCATCATGATTTTGAGTGAGTTCAAATTAAATTATATCAACCAAAATTCCATTAATGGGAACATCATTATAGATTGGTTATTGACTCCCCGCTAGAGGTTAACATCCTCATGGATACTAATTTTACCAATAAATTAATATGTTATAAAAAAATCCCACCATTCGATACTCTCCTTTTTATGTATACATCATTAGTTACATTGTTGAGAAAACCTACCCTAAATATGCCAATTCAAATAGAGAAAACATCTTCATGTTATTAGATCCAAGTACGTCATCTTAGACATAGTCTTTTATTTTAAGGATTTTGACGGAATCTTACTTCTATGTGTCAACCAAGAGGAGTAAAAAAATTCCTCTTTCATTATCATAGCTATGTGAGTGGTGGACACTTTGAAGGCCACGTGACCTCTCAAAAAGTCTATAGTATGGGATATTTTTGGCCGATCATAAAACATGATTCCATAAATTATGTACATAAATGTGATAAATTCCAACATTTTTCATATGAGATACATATCCCCTAGGGCATTGTATCCCATCATCACTCTATGGCTCCTTTCCACTGAGGGCCTATACATGGTAAACTCTCTCCTGGTTCTTCATATGGACACCACTTCATCATCACAACAATTGAATACTTCACTAAATGATCAGAGCAAATTCCCCTAATAATTGTGTCCAATACATGATCAAAAAGTTTATCCTCAACTATATATTTTATTAATTCAAGATCCCAAAAGTCCTTATTACCAATAGTGGTTCCCCATTTAATAACATTTTGATTCATGAAATATGTGATATATCAATATATGACACCATCTAGATTTTGTATATTATCCACAAACTAATGGTCAAGATGAAGCTACCAACAAGACCTTGAAGTCAATCCTAGTCAAGATCATCAATTAATCTAAATGAGATTGGCATTTCTATCTCTATCTAACACTCTAGGCTTATAGAACAACTATTAAAATACCCATAAGAGCAACCCATTATTAATTGGTATTTGGGTCTAAAGGATTCAACCCTTATAAGTATAAATACCTAAACTTCATGTCTCGCTATGAGGCCTCCTTGATAAACAAGAATATAGATAAGGACATCTGGCCACATTAGAGTTCTTAGATGAACATCGTATCAACATTTCAAATAATCACATCACATATGCCTACCACAAGTGTAGGAAATATAAGAAAAATTTCCATAAGCATCTAATCCATGTTGGAGACCTTATCCTTAGACATGATAGTCATATCGACAAAAATAAAGGAGAGAGTTAGAAATTTAGAGATAATTAGCTAGTCCCCTACCTATTAATAGAATTTTTCAATAATGGAGCCTGTAAATTATGCACTTTCAAGGGAAATGAGTTTCATGTGTTTTTAAAATATTTACATATAAAATGTTTATACATCTAGTTCTAATGTACCACCCCATTTTCATTTGCATTACATTTTTGTATGTCACATGTCCACTAACATAGTAAAGACATCATTTCATGATTATTTAGTTGGTCAGTTTGCACAATATGAAGATTTATAAAATGTAACACGTGACATTACCCTATTCTCATAGTCCTTCACCACCTCAAAATCAATAAGTTACCCTAGTATTTTTTCTAGTTATTATGATAATATTACACCTCTTTCCTAACATATTATTATATTTGCTTAAAAAATTCTAGCCCACAGTGGAGTAGAGAAACTTAATTATGATATAGTCCCCATTTTTGGTGCATTTGAAAAATAAAACATTAACATGATTAGCTATAAGTGAGTTTGCTTTCCTACCTTGGCCTTCTTTGATAAGGCCTTGCATCTTACTGGTTGCATGGGACCAATTTTTGAGGGTAGGGACCTTACAAGAAAAAGTATATATAGATACTCCTATGAAGTTTGAAAGCCTATGTAAATATAATATTTAAAACCATGTATCTCTCACCCCTTTTTAACCTTCTGTATTGAGCCCTCACATCTTACTAGTTTTGTAGGGTTGACATTAGGGGGAGATGCCCTTACTCATCTACATCTAGCCCTTGGTTATGAGATTTCATATCTTTTCAATCACATGAGACTAGGTCTATGGGGTCCCATAAAGAAATATAAGATAAACATAAAAACAATATTGAAAAAAATAGTGTCTAGAAATAAAGTTATTAAGAATGACTTGTCTATATCTTTGTGTTTGAAAGAACGTAACCTTTTCCCACTCACTAGCTCAATCAAATCAAGTTCCCTCTAGATAAAACCCATAAATTTAATATTTTATAAGTTTGAAAATAGGTACATATCCCCCTTTGATCATAAGTATGAAGTCATATTCCTCTATCTAGATAAATTTTGAGTCATGAATTACCTCACATCTATTCTATTTCCCTCTTTACATCCCTTATTGTAAATTGGAAGTAACATATTTTACAAACAAAGAAATCAAGTAATCACCTAAAAAAAGAAATATTAGCATAGTAATAGTCACATATGAACATATATCATTATTAAAACATATGCATACATTATATTTCCATGTACACATAAGCATTTTCCCGATAACATATCAAAAATGGAAAGAAAATACATATATCCATATATTTTCACATGACTAATCCTCTAGAGTACATAAATTGAAAATTTGATATAAAAGTAATGAAATTTTATCTAATAATAATTAATAAGAGATACACCCAAAAAAACATCCCCCCCCCCCACACACACAAACATACATACATACATACATACATACATACATACATATATATATATATACATATATATATATATACATACATACATATATATATATATATATATATATATATATATACATATATATACATACATGTGTGTGTGTGTGTGTGTGTGTGTGTGTGTGTTGATCCTCTCAACAAGCATCAAGTTATTATTGAGGTCTTTTGGTTCAATCATGAGAATCCATTACCACCACCTATCCCAAATTCCATTCCACCCAACAATAAACTAAAACCTTATTCTATAAATTATGTATTATACCTCAGATAGAATTTAGGAATTTGAATTCATAAATTAATTTATGCTAATTTGTGTGCAGACACTACCTAACTTATACTTGACTACCTCACTTTTGGTGATCTTGTAACACTCTACCTCATCTCTCTAGTGAAATGACTACCTCATGGTAAACATCTTTTTAGAGATCATAAAACACTTTTTCAGTTTATTAAAAACCTCAAATTTTCTTATGTTTCATATTTTTGTGCTTTACATCACAATCCTATGTGTGAATTATAGATTAAAGACCACCTAAGCACTAGATAAGGAAAAGACTAAATGATGGAATATATGCATTATGTGTCAAAGTTTTAATGAAATAAGGACTAGGTGATGTTTGGGAAAGGTGATAAATCATGTTTTAAAGGTTTTAATGAATTTTCAAGTCATTATGTGGAATAAAAGTGCATGAAATGTCTTTTGAGGCTTCTCAACCTCACAATATAAAGAGATATGAACCTGAGAGGGAGTTTATTGAGCTTGTTGACACATGTATCCTTTTCATGGTATCCTAAGTTATAAGTGTAATATGGATATGGGTTCTAATTGAAAGTTACTGGCATTGGTTTTACATTTAATGGATCAACCTTTATGAACAATCATTAACACCTATATGTGGTCTAGACCCTCACTAAAACCTCATAATGACTTGATGGAGAAGATATTGATGGTTTATGATTATAATGTATTTGGTGACCCAATATGATGATTTTATATTGTATATAACTCTCTCAAGTACCTATAAGTGGTAATGATTTGTCTTGATAGTAAACAAAAGCTATGGAAAAGTGCTTATTTAAAAAAAAAGGTATACCAGTTAGATGGTGCTTTAGACCTAGCTAATAAAATTATGTAAGAGAAATATAGATACATGTTATATAGGTAAATTATTTTATTTAATAAATATTATACCTCTATGTTAATTATCTAGGTCAATCAAGATGTCCTATCACTAATCTGCAGACAGTGAAACTAGTGACATATAACTAGGCAAAATGAAAGGGTGATTAGGGATGATGTGCAAATGAATAAGGATGAATATAATGGATTTTTGTATTTTTTAAATAAACATTACTCATATTTCCTTGGTTTTTTATTTTTTATGGTTCCTATACACAATCTATAAGGTGCCTTCAAGATGGCTTGTCTGAGTAAAGAAGATAATGAAACCCAGAGTAGTTGGATTGGTCTCCAAGACCAATATTGACTCTTGATATCATAATATAACAATTTCAAGTTGATATAAGGATTAAATTTTAAATTTTAAATTCATTATAATTTCTTTGTAGTAATTATTTATGTGTTATATTTCTATGATTTTGTGACTGGATGTTTTTAATGGTTGACAGCTATGAGTGAGCTTTTACAAAGAAGGGTTAGTGGTTACAAAGGTTGAGTTGAAGACTCTTGTTGTATTAATGATGAATATAAGGTTATATAGTTTCCATAAATGTTAGTTTTTTTCATTTTTTAGTGATAAAATCATAAATATGTATTCAATATCCATGACTGAGTTTTTGCATGCACTGGCAGTTTATGTGATGAAGTTATAAAAGTTGTCTTAAGGTCTATTGTACCAAATGATAATGATTAATGTAATTTTAAAGTTTTTAAAGGTAATAAATATTAAATTAATTTTATTTTTATTCATTTTAATGTGATAAACTTGATTATATTCCTTAGTTGTTAAAGACTATGCTTTTCTATATATGAAGACCTAACTATGCATAGCAAAACTAAACAAGACAAGGGGTGAGCGGACCCTCCAAGAGATATGGATCCTATACTATGGATTATATATTATATTTTAATTTATTATGAATTTTTTCACTCATTTTATAAGTATCATTATGATCTCTTGTGTCCAAGTGGTAATATGTGCATGGGTAGACCTAATTATATTAGGTCTCCATTAGGCCTATTTATGTTTTTGGGATAATGAAGCATTGAAGACCCAAAAATTGGTAAATTACATGGTTTAAACGTTTGATAAATTTTTATTAAATTTTAATAAAAATTTTCAAAGTTTCATAGCTGACCAAAGAGTGTATGAGCAAGTTTCATGTATATAAGTAAGACCTATTAGAGATTATGTTCTTGTAGTGGGTAATTATGGTGAATATCAGGATAAATGATCAGATAAGAATAGAGGGGTTGAGAGGATTACAAATAATATATTAAATATAATAAATTAATAATAAATAGGTCATGACTACCTTTGTAGGTGTGTTGAGATCAATTCAATCTTGAAGAGACCTAAGTATCCAAAGAGCTAGATTTGTGTGTGTAAGCTATAAGTGAATGAGAAGACATGTTTAAAAGAGGAAGGAGAACATATAGGTCATAAAAAGAGTGTGAATAATTATCTATGAATATTCTATAATATATTAGCGTGATAAGATCAAGTATAATGTGTTCTATTCTATCTAAAAAGAGACCTAGTGAAGTAAAGGAGAAATAGATCAATTTAGAGGCATATTTCATTGTGCCCAAGCAAAATAAGTCCTTAATAAAAATTTTGAAAAAAAAATTGAAGGTTGGAATGGTATTAAGTATTTTTTGAGTGGTTTCTTGATCAATAAGTGGGTTTCTACCTCCTATGAAGTTGGTGATTTCTAAAGCCAAGTAGGTGCTTGGTGAATTTGAGGGGTTAGTGTTCCTTGTTGTGTTGGTACTTTGAAAAATATTGATTAATGGTTACAATAAAAGTATTAAATGATTTATATTAGTATTTTTTTATTCCTTATGAGGGTTTCCCACATATATCTTGTGTTCATGTGATGTGTGATCTTATTTCATGTGTTGTATGGATGTGCTTTAATAATGTTGTTACTAGATCAAGTTTATGAGTGCTTGAATGATAAATGGAATTTAATGTTAAATATAATTAGTTTTATCATTGATTCACCACCTTCCTCTCAGTGATTTTAACTCCAAAACACTTTTGTGCATCCTTTAACTATGCTTGTGCATTGATTTGATGTGATCATTAGGTAAGCTCAACTCCTTACACCTTAATTATGAAAGCTCAAAATTAGATTTTATTTCAAACTTTCTTGTTTTATTATAACACATTCTAAATGAACAACTTTCTATGTTACCTTTTCCTTGGTGATATAAAATCATTCATATTTTCATGTGTTTTCATGTGAATCTTTACTTCTACACCTTGTTGCTTATCCCTAGTGCATCTTTATGTAGTTTACAGCTCAATGTGTGAATTGTTTTCATTATCAAAAACATGGAACCCATTTTATTTTCCAAAATTGTGGAATGCCAAACCATATTCCATTAATGCAAGTGAAATTTTATGTTATCAAAAACAACCTTTTATAAATGCTTTATCATGAAAAGTGTGCCATCAAAGTTGATTTTTTCATCTATTGACTAAGTTTATTATTTTTGGGGATAAAATATTTATAATTCACCTAGGATGATCTTACATAAGGTATAAATTGAATTTGGATAATATGGTTGTGTAATTTAAATATTTTAACATTATTAGAAGCTTTCATGGTATCCATTTTGTTAACTAATTAAAAGATGACTTGATTAAGATCATGAATATTTTGGTTGGATGTAGAGGATTGAGTAGCATGTTGAGATGCATAAGATGTGGCATCAATGTTAACTTTTTTGTGATTACTTTAGGTAGGACCAAAAATATCCACCATGTTAGTCGATATACTAATCACAGTGGATGAAAAAGGAAAAATGGAAGTTGAAAATTTATTTGTCCCAATTCCTATGGAAAAAAGTGAGTAAGGGAAGGAGGACATTCCACTAGATTTTGTTGATGTAAGAAAATGCAATTGTTAAATAAAAACCCTTTCACCTATTGTGAATGTTAAATTAAAAAAAAATTAATTACAAGGATCTACTTGAGGAGAAGGCTAGTACTTAAGCATGTATAAGGGTAGTTTAAAATTTAAGTGTTTAATTGTTATATAAATATTCAAATGTACATAAAAAAATCTTTATATTTTAGCTCATCTAATCAGCTCAGAGTAAAAATCAAATCAATCACAAAAACTTCATTCTCTATACTTTTTGTACTTCAAATTTTTTTAATATTACATCCAACTTCTCATTATATGGATATTATTATTATTATTTTCAAACTCCATTGTCAAAATTTTTTAATTAGCTCTATTTGATAGATTAAACCTATGGGGAGTAGACTCTTAGATGGTCAAAAATAACTATTTATAATCTCAACACCTTCTTTATAAACTTGTTTTTTTTAATTTTCAATTCTCATTATCTAATATTTTGTCTCCCATGATCTAAAAAAAAGAAACTAACAAAAGCAAAAAATGAACTAGAAATCTAACATCACAATGAAAAACTTAGATATAAAACAATAAAGAAAACAAATTTCATGCATGGAATAGAAAACAACTAAACTAAAGAAAAATATAAAATAAGAAAATAATAAAATACTAAAATATTACATATAGTAAAAAGACAAAAAATATAAATAAAACAATAATGAAATCTAGAAATAGATGATAAAATAAAAATAATAATCTATAAATAAATTTTAGAGTCAAGTCAAGTAGAAAAGAAAGATATTTTATTTCAAATGTCAAAATATTTTGATCATAATTGTTTACATAATATGTATTTTAACATATAAATATATTACAATACCATGTGATTGATCACAAATAATATGTCATACAATTTATTTGTATGGAAATTTTACTATTTTTAGGTAAAGTGAATAAATAATCTAGATATATGTCACTTATTCATATTTTTGATCACCAAAAGTATTAAAACCTAGATATTTTTAGATAGTCATTTTATAAATGTTTTATAAAAAATTATATACATGATTGTACCATGTTTGATACTTAAATATCAAATAAATTTTAAATTTTTCTTCTTGAAATCATACACTTGATCTCATATACTTTTCACAAATTATCAAAAAAATATGAACCTTTACTAAGAGATCTTATACTTGTATGATTTTCAATTAAATAAATGTTTTCTTCAAGTCTCTTTAAATTATTTTTCAATTATGAGTTACACTTAAATTTGTAAGTTAACTTTAGTTAACATAAATAACTTCAATTATAACTTTATTTTAAGACATATGACTTTTATAACAAATACTTAAGATTTTATATCATAATACATCTTATAATGTTTAAATAAAAAAACACTCAAGCTATAAATTATTTATTATAAGACCAATAACATATGCAATTTTCACCAATGGCATCCACTACACATAATGTTTACACTTGATTTTTAATTAAATGCAATTATGATGAATTCAACTGACACACATGATTAACCAATCATAAATCAAATATTTTTCATGTTGTTATTTACTAAAACTTAGATTAAATTCAATATTTGAAAAATTTGCTTTCACCTGTCAACTAAATGTTACCTGAAGTTTGTAACATATTCATTTCAACTTTCATCTTCAACATAACCCATCACTAAAATTTTCAAATTTTATACTCAATAATATTATAATTATCTCAAAATAAATGATAAAATAATTCAATCTAGAATTCAACTAAAAATAATTATCAAAATAACACTTTATAATATCACCATTTCCATAAAATTACTAATAATTTCATGATCCAATCAAAACCTATAAATAAAAGTAATGGAATAAATAGTCTAAAAACTAAAAGTATTTGAATATAAGATAAAACATTAGAGAAATATAATTCATTTAATCAAGAAAAAAAATTACTTCATTATCATTAGATGATATCAAGTCAATCAATAGAACCCATTTATTTTTATTGTACCAAAAATATTTAATTATATTGATAGGTATCTCAATCTGAGTCAACCTTCCTAACTCATCATTCACCTTTATCTCTATTTTATCCATGACATGTGTTATCATTGGTAGGATTGAAAGGATACTAGTGCATTCACAATTGGTGAAGGGTAAATCATTGGCTATACAAATGAAATTAGTGGTTTCAAATTTAATTAATTAATTATTTGAGGCATAAAATTATAAAATACATTAGTTTCATTAGTAATAAGAGTAATTTTATGATAATAAATAGGTATAGAACCACACCTATAAGGATATAAATGTTAATTTACTATTTGATATGTTCATCCAACATGAGTAACATTTGGTGTGAAAACATTATAGGGTAATGTATTAAAAATATCTAAAAATAATGGGTCATTAACATTGAATTTGAGAGAGACCCTGTTACCATGGTTAAAACTTCATGTAAATTTTCTAGTAGCTATTGATTCCCTAAATGTTTATGTTTATATGTACCACATACAGATGGTGCATTATCTCAATGTTGATTATATTTTTTTCCAAAAATTATTTTCATCATAATTTAATGAACCTCAACTCCCACCTAATGTCTTACATTAAACAAAAATAAAACACAACTTATAAGGCATCATTAATTGAATGAAAAAATAATCAACTCATTATAATGTAAATTTACTTTGCTGAATGATCAAAGGAACTAAAAATATGATATGAAACATATATTTATTAAAAATTCTAATGCACTATGTTAACATTTTTTGGATAAATTGGAAACACCAAGTCAATATACAATCATTTATTCACTTAGTTTCAAAAATTGAATCATCATTCCAAACATGCATTAAGATATCAAGTGATATCAATGTAAATGCCACTTATTCTATATATAACTGAGAAAATAATATTCATATTTATAGTATAAATATTTGAGTATATAGAAGAATTATTTGATATAAAAATTCTTGATATTAAGGATTCAATTAAAAAATTAACTTCAATGAAATCATCAAGTACTAAAAGAAAAAATCAAACTAAAAAGTCAACCACTGAATGATGTAAATTAGTTTCCTCAATAAAATACATTATTAATAAATAAAACATCATCTTATGTTAAAATTATTTCACTAAACTATAACTATTTTAAATGCCTAGGTTTAAGTACTAATTATTTTCATACCGGTCATTAGGTTTTTGAAAGGCGAAAGATAACCTTCAATTTTTGTTTCTTTCAAAATAATCAGTATTACTAGCATTTGAAAAACAAATAACTATTTCACCATAACATTTTATTGAAGTGCCAAATCCAAAATCTCAACTATGTTATAAAAAAATAATACTATCATTACTTGCATCTAAACCCCAAAAACAATGAATCAAAATTTATTATCAAACAAGTATCATTGCTCTTTACCAAATCTAAAAGCATTTTTTTTCTTAAATAGATGTAAAATATTTTATTTTCACCAAAAAAAACTCAAAACATCTTCACACTATGTCTTGATTCATCTTGAAAAATTGAAGCTAAAAAAAATTAAAACCATTTATTTTTTATCAAAAATCTTAATCTCAACACCAAAACACATAATTCAATTTGAATATTTTCACAACTAATGTAGGACAATTATTTTTTAATGAAATAAACAAAAACAATATTCATTTGAATAAGACCCATAAACATCCTATATATGAAACAAGAAATAAGATAATAATACTAAAAAAAATAAAAATGAAGGATTTTTTCATGAAATAAACATCAATTAAGGTTTTAAAATGAAAGGAGGTGAAGTGAACTTCCCATGTTCATTTTATCTCAATTGAAATGTTTAGGGGTGTAAGTCATCTTCCCATTTACAACAATAAATAACATTATATCCTATATATCTATACAAATCCTAGGAGATTATAATATCCTCAAATAAAAAAGCATTATTTTCATGCCTAAAACAATCTTCTTTTTCTTTAACAAATAACACACAAAATAATTGAACCAAAGCAAAAAATTTGTAACATAATGAAATCTCAAACCTAGATTATTCATCCAAAGTAAACCAATTCTACATTGAAAAAAAAGGAGAGTGTATTAAATAAACCTATAAACCCCATAACACACACTCTTTTATATACCCGTAAATGAATTTTTAAGGTTTTAAAGAGAAAATTAAAGAATATTTCTTTAAAACAAAATTGTAATGAGATATTTATACTCAATTCAATACTTTAAATAATAAAATATATTATAACTCATTTTATCTTCTCCTCATATCTCACACCACTTTTGTATAATTTAAAATAATCACACAAAATCCATAAATTCACTCATATTGTATACTTTGAATGGCTTCATTTATGGTTTTTTTTAAAAATAAAACTAAAGTATATATATGCATTCCAACTCAAAATTAATTACATTTTATTTTATACATGCAACTTATGAACCATATATGTGATCGTTATGGACCATAAAAACCTCTTGCAAAGCACTATTGGCCAAGGGAAATATTGAGTCTTGACAAGTTCATCTTCAAGGTAAGTATTCCTAACGCTTACTCCTTCATTTTGGTATATATATTTGCATAAATAATAAATTTTGAATGTATTTATCTCTCCATTCTTATGATTATCTCTATATTTACTAGAGTATATTTTTTATTTTCATTTTTGATTTTATGTTTATTATCCCCCATTTGTGCCATAAGCTTTAGTGATCACTATATTAGATTTACTTTTCTAACAACCATAGGATATAGTTGAGGTTACTATGTGGTATTAGTTAACTAGAGGATTTGGAACCCTTTCTAGTGATATTGTGTGGTAACAGACCCATTATTTAGGTCTAGTAGATCCATATTGGTCATGACCCCGATTGTCTAAATATACCAACAAATAGAAGGGATAGTTTGATTTATCTTCTTTGAGCTAGGGTTGACTTGTATATTATATTCACTTTCCCTTATATACATTCTAGTGAACCTGATATGAACTAACCCATACAATTTTTCTTCATGCTTTCATTTATTATTTATTTCATTTTTACATCACTAGATCAAATCTATCAACTAAATATAAATTTTTTTGCAAAGGTTTAACACACAGTCAATACAATCTACTTTATTTGTCATTATATAATTCATCTTCAATTATAGGTAAATAGATCAATCTACTTAACTTTGTGTACTTCTTTTCATATAGGTTTTTAGACTTAGCTAAACTAGTTTAATCTATTATTAGGTTAAAAATCTTCATCTAGATAACATAGTATAAAAATAAAAAATTGAACATCATTAAAATAATTAGTTTCATTCTCACCAACATATTCATTTAAATTCCTTCATTTCAATCATATTTTTCATAATTTTCAATCTATAAAATTGTAACCCTATAATAAACTAAGTTGACTAGAGGATCGACTTAGTTCTATATTTTATTCTTTCCTAGGAAACTCAATAAACTAGCTTGACTATGTTTTTTGGCCCCTATTTGAATAGATAGAATCAACCCAATTAATTGTATTTAGTATTATTTGCATACTAAATCAAATTAATTGACCCTATACTCATTAAGTAAATAAATTAATTTAAATTGATAGTGATTTAAAAATATTTCAATTTGTTGCTTTCTTGCCTAGAGTAGTAGACATAGACTAAATAGGAAGATTCAATTTATCAATTAAGTCAAAATACTTTTTATTTTATTCACACATTTCCAAACCACATAATATCAAAAATATTTAAACATTTCTACCCAATGTCTACTTACTTGGATTTAATCACCAAGGGGGAAGATGACTCAATTTTTTATTCGAGTAAAAATACATGGATGATGGCATTTATTGGAAAATCACTTGACACCCTTATCGCTATGAGATTGTAAAGTGAGGTGGTAGGCCCCAATACCAAGCTAGTACCATCACCAATACATATCCCTTTTAGCCTTAACATCACAAAACCATATTTAGCTTACCTTTCTAGTTACTTTGTACATCCAAATGCCCTATCACATTTATTTCTAAAATTATAATTGAAAACATTCAATTAAGACTGCATAAATTAGTGTTTCTATTTTTTCTACTTATTCTTTGTTGGTACAAGGTTTATGTTATGTACCACAACTACATTAACTAGTTTGACCTAGTTTCTTGGGTGTTTATTTAAATTTTATACTAAATAACACTAGATAATCCAAAGTCATAACTAACAAAACCTATCTTTACCCTCAAAACATAGGCGACACACTCCAATGTGTCTCATAGTTTTCCATTCTATAAGACACAATCATTCCATTTGACCTAGTCTCTCATAAGGTGGTATTTAGTGATTCCCAATATAACACAATTGATCTAATTTAATGTGTCTTTTCTAATTTATTCTATTATTTTTCCTTCCAAACATAGTGGACATGGCTGACTCCATACCACTTGGCCGATTCAGTTCTCTGTTCTTAAATCATGCTTATCAAATCTAGTTCTACATCTAGCTAATATTTATCCTATTTTTCACCTTTTATCTTAAATCTTAGATCCTAATTATAAACATAATGAAATCCCCTATTAGAATCTTTTTAGACATCCTTAATCCATTTAGACAATATATGGGGTGTTCTTTTCTTCCTACCTTCATTACCTAAGAATATACTCACTCTTGGTGCACTTTATCTCATCCTTAATCATTGAAAAACAATATGGTTCTAATTTTTCCAAATAATGATACTAATGGATTACATCCATTTCACACTTTTCAAGACAATTCTCTCAAAATCAGCTTATTACACTATAGGGCTGATTGGCACAAGATTAACTAATAATCCTATAGGAAATATTTTAAGCACCAATAAACCACCAAATAACAATCCTCCACCCAAAAACCCATAACCTAATATCAATTTATGTAATTATCCTCTTACCAACCCCAATAATATGCCTTTAAACACTAATAAACCAAATCCACTAATTAACACCACTAAAATTATTGCACAAATAGTTCAACAAATAAATATTATTAAAACATCTAATATTTATCAAATGATGCAAATGCAACATCATTTATTAAACATGGATAATCGAACTCCTCTTATTTTACATCAAAGTAACCAAAATTTTAACCCTCTATCTCTCAGAGATGCCATGAAAAATATCATTCCCCAACCCCCTATGCATAATAAGATGCTCCAAAATATTCAAAATTAACCTTTAGATCCCTCAATTTTTTATATTGATATTTAAAATATCTCTCCAAAAATAAAATATTATGGGACCAAATATCTTGCATATTTCTTTAAAGCATTTGGTAATATTTGCAAAGAGTGCATTTGAATCAATACCTTTGCTACCAACCAACTTATAGTTAAAACAATCACATGAGATGTATTATAATGTTATAATAAACTCCCTCAACATTCCATATATAAACTTGATGATTTAGTCAATTCTCTAGTAAAAACATTTCAAGACAATGATCTTCTTAAAAATTGTCTTAGTCAATCTATCAATGGTAGATAATCCCCTTCTGAATCATTTCATGATTTCATTAAATAATGGAAATATTTTGCTCACAAATATGATCATAAAATTACTAATGATAACTTATTTAAAATATTTATAACCAAATTAACACCTTAACATTAATATAAAGTTAAAATGTTTTCTTCCCATACTCTAAATGACGCAATTGATCAAGATAAAAAACAAGAATTTCTTATGAAGAAACTTGAGCCCAATTTAAATCCATCAAGGGATATTTACAAAAATCCACTAATGCATTTTATAGTAATCCTCAAATGAAAATAGTAATAATCAAACTAGATAAATCCCAATCTTCTCATGCACCATTAACAATTCAACAAATGAAGCAATTATTATCTCCTTCTAAACCTTTCACTTACAGTAATAATCCACCTACATGGTATGATAGTAACAAATTTTTTTGGTTTCATGGTGATTTGGGTCATTATCATGAAAAATTTCATGGGATTCTCAAATAGTTTATTTCATTTATGTTATAAGGTGTATTCAATCATGATGCTATGATCAAAATGCATCATCATGATTATGTTAAAGCCTCTCAAACAAAATTATTTACCAATATTTCATCATCTAATCATCAAAAATATTTTTATTCCTCCAACCCACAATATTAAAATGAGGATATATGTGAAATTGGAACTTGTTATGACCAATTTTCAATATGGGAATGCAACCAACATCAATTATAGATGAAAACCTACCCACAAATATCTTGTCACTAAGCCTAAAAAACCATCAACCTAAAAATAAATTTTCAAATACACCACAACCACCACTACCATACCTTCTTAAAAAATTGATGAAACACTACCAAAACCAAAACCTCAATCTACTTATACTATTCTTATAAAAATCAGTGTACCTCCCAAACCTTGTATTAGACCTTCATCTTCTAAATATCATTAGAATTTCATGGAAGAAATAAATTTCATGCCTTTTAAAATACCCCTTTTGTTTTATTTCATACTTATTCATATAACCAAAAATTCTTAATTCAAAAATTACAAGAATTTAAGAACCACCATCCATTGAGGTTGAGAAACCTCGTCAAGACCCTTCACCTATAAAAGAACATAGTATTGAAACTATTTGTAATTATTATAAACCTTACTATTTATTGAAGAATAAATGATTAACTATGAAATTATTTTTCAAGCTAAAGATCCACCTCTCTTCATTAAAATTGAAATTAATACCACCCCTATTCAAATCATCTTAGTAGATGAAGGGTTAGGACTTAAATTTACATCCTTTTGGTTAATTCAACAACTTGGATATAAAAAATATTAACTTAAAAACACTCATCTCACATGTTTTATATTTGATAGGATAAATAAAAAACTACTTGGTTTTATTTATATCCCCTAACTCTTAGAACCAATAACATACATACCAAGTTCATGGTCCTTGATTTACCACTATATTACAACATACTCTTAGGATTCTCATGGACACATCCTATGAGGGCTATTGCCTCCTTGGGTGCTTAATGTATTAAATTCATCGATAATGGAAAATAATATAAACATGAGGCCCATCCTAATCCATGGAGTATTCAAACACCAAACCAAAAATCTTAGTATCAAATTCCAACCATTCCAAGCATTAACAATGCACCTCTACCTAAATTTTTTGACATGAATCTAAATTTACAGGTCACTCATATTGATTATGATGATTATGAACCTAATGAATTAAAAAATACATGTAATAGTAATTACTGACCTCCTTACATTTTAGAGTGGATTCCTTCTTCTTTGTTTCCATGTGATTGTACCATCCCTCTAGTAGATGAGATCATTGAAATTCCTTCTCTATCTAATGCACACAAATTTTCATACGTAAAATAGGATTTTACATGTGATGACTATGAAATGCCAAATTATTTCAAGATCCTTTAACAATGTATCCTAAAAAATTTTAAAATGTAGGTGTATTTAGTTATGATCCTTATAAAAAATGCATACACTATTTACCACTTATGATGATAATTATATCATGGCTCTAGCTCAATCATGAGAATTAGATGTGCAAAAATACCAACAAACATTAGATCAATTTGCATGCTTTAAAATATGATGTCCATGTAATTCATATATCAACTTATAGTGAATCACAACCTAAAGTTCATGTATCTATCATTAACTATCCACTTTTAGATATCCCATGGGTACTTGAAAAAATATCAACTCTAAAAAATTTAGAAACTTCTGAACCATCTATACCTTATATACAATCAACCAATATACCAAATTTCCTTCCTTATCATTATCCTATAGATACCATTGAGGCAAACTACCTTAACTCAATTTAACCTCCATCTGTAATACAATCTAACAAACCTATCATCAATCCAATTGAATATACTCAATCTCAACCTAAAATTAAACTTACATCCAAAATTACCTTTGATGTAAAATTCACAAATGTATGACAAATACATTTTAAATATTATTATAATGGTAATAAAATCATTTATATATAATCATATGTTGAATATTATGGACATGTTCCCATGCTCCTGAGTGATTAACCTTTACATCAATTATTCCATGGTAGAGGACCTCAGCTTCCCTGAAGACATCATAAACTTGGAAAACTCACACAAAGAGCTCATTGTTTTAATAATTTCATTGCTAGTATGGATCCTAAAACAAATCCTATTTCTTCTCTTACTCATGCTCAATACCATTTCCAAAGTATAAATTTTATGCTCATTGAATAAATCACAAGAATAGAATAAGGTACACCATATGTCCTAGATCCATTACTATCTCTAAAGAACTCACACCAATATAGAATGATACATTTATATTATTCTTTGACAAATATCACAAAACCTTTGTTTGTTCATATGAATATATGATAGGTATTGAACATAGTATCATTGTATATAATATCATCACATACATAGATGCAAAACCCATTAGCCAAAATAACAAAAATTTAAACCTAAAATTTCTACCTTATGTCACAAAGAAATTATAAAAATTTTGCATTCTAAATTTATTAAACTTATGTACTATTTTTAATGGGTATCAAACATCATTCCCATTCCTAAAAATAATCATGGTCACTTTTATATGCATTTATTTGAATAATCTTAACCTCGCATGTCAAAAAGATAACTTCCCATTAACTTCAATATATGCTATAGTAGATTCCACCACTAGATATTAAATGTTTTCACTTATGGATAGTTTGTCAGGCTATAATTAAATTCACATAGCCCTTAAAGACCAACATAAAACAAAATTTACTATGAAATGGGGCACCAATTTTTATGTCAAAATGACATTCAATCTTAAAGCTAGAGAAACCTATCAACATGCAATGACCCACATATTCCTTGATCTTATACATAAGATAGTGGAAACCTATGTAAACAATCTCGTTTCCAAATCAAAAAGGTATACATTGCATTTCACTAATCTAGCCATCATTTTTCAATCGACTAATCAAATATCAAGTTAAAGTTAACCCATACAAATGTGTATTTGGATTCACATTTGGTAAACTTTTAGTGTTCTTAGTATATCTTTAAGGCATTAATGTTTATTTAGCCAAAATAAACATAATCATCAACATTCTTATTCATCACTCTGGTCTAGGCATATGAACTTACCTCAAAAAACTTAAGAAATTTTGATAATTAATCCCAAAAATGGATTAACATATATACTATACTAATTCCCCTCTAAAAAAAGGTAATGCTCTAGAATGCATAGATTCATTTCAAAAATATTTTGATAATATGAGATAATATTTTCTCCATCCTCCTAATCTTAGACCACCTTAAAACAATCATCCCTTAATATTATAAACCTTGTCTACCTCCATATCAATTAGCGAAATGCTTGCCCAACAAGATGATATTGGAAGAGAGTACGTTATTTAATACATCAGTCAATGACTCATTAAATACAAAATAATGTTATACCAAATTATAATATGATTACCTTGGTATATATTTCATAGATGAAAATATCCATCATTAAATGCTCTATCAGACCACTTATGTCATTGTCCACTCTGATCCACTTCAACATTTCTTCTCCAAATCATTCCTAATTAGAGATAAAATTGGCAAATGGATGGTCTTATTGATGGAATTTGACCTTATAACTATTACATAAAAATATATCAGAGGATAAGTCATCACTGACCAACTTTTAGTGGCACCTTTATTAGCCACAAATCACATTCAATATAATATCCATGATGATAACATTATTTATATTGGTCTTAACCCAGTTATCTCTCTTAAATATTATTTTCATAATTTTAATTCTAATTTAGAAGCTAATAGTAATTAAGATACTAATATCACTTTCAATAATATTAAATCCAAAGTAGTTATTTAATAACTTGTTAAACTTACCACCGATTTGAATGAAGACATGTGGATGCTCCACTTTGATGGTGTTAAATACTTCTAATGATCTAGGGCATAATGTATTCTAAAAAACCTTCATGGTAAGATCATAAATTAGATATTTACATTAACCTTTGATGTCACTAGCAACATGGCACAATATGAATTTCTAATTTTATGCATGAAAGCAACACTCAACCTAGATATCCCATATCTACATGCTTTGAGTGACTAATAACTTATCTACTACCAGGTTAATGGTGATTATCAATATAAAAATGATAATCTAATTGAATATCATCAAATGTCTACCAAACTTTCCAAAGAATTTGCCTCTTTTACCATTAACCCAATTCTAGGAGATCAAAATTCCATAGCTAATTCTCTTGCATCCCCAAAATATCTACTTCACCCTCATAAAGTATTTAATGATTCCTAAGTTATTATCTAAATAATAAAATCACCTTATTATATCAAAGTAAATAATTTATTCATTTTTCACATTCAGGATGTCACTATTCATCAAAGCCCATGGTACAAAAGCATAATCAAATTTTTTTAACATCAAACTTACTCTATAGACATGGATTTTCATGAAAATACTATAATACATTAAAAAAAAATCAAGTATATATGCCAATATAAAAATCTTTACTATTGTAATTTAGAAGGTACCCTACTCTTTGTGTAATATAAAAAGAGGTCCCTACTCTCCTAAAATAAGCACATGGTGGAATTTGTGGTGCTCACTATAATAGATATACTATAGCCCATAAATTCTTAATTATGGGTTAATTTTAACTATTCTTAGAATATATGTTATTAATTTTGCTAAAAATTTTAATCTTTATCAACTCCATGATGTTCTAATCCACTAACCATCAGATGAATTCTAAATAATGGAGTCACCTTGGCCATTATTTATGTGGGGATTAGATCTCATTGGTAAACTAATTTAGTCACAATATGGTAATGTCTTTATCATTACTTCTACTAAATATTTTACCAAATGGGTAGAAGCCATACCACTTATAAATTTCATGGGAACCACTATTTCTAAATTTATCATTAACAAAATAATTTGTCACTTTGGAGTTCCCTAGACTATCATCTCTGATAATAGTGGACTTTTCAAAAACAAGGACATGAAAAAATTATGTGCTAAATTTAAAATTTCCCAAAAAAATTCCACACCTTACCATCTATAATGTAATGGTCAAGCAGAGGCCCCTAATATATTACAAGTGGATACCCAATCACTCCTCACTTGGACAAAAGGCCATATATCATCTTAAAAATCCTATATCTGGAAAGCGTCACCAAATATTATCACTATTAAGGAAATATTTGTCATTTAGAAAATGATTTTAATCATATGTAAGTCATTATGCATCCTTACAATAGGAAATAGGATTCCTCTAACCCACTAATGACCCCTAAAAATACTAATCCTAGATCTCCTACCCTAAAAAAAACCTCTCATGTGGCCTCAAGTTAGGAACATACCCTCTGTATACTAGAGTCCCAAGGCCCCAATACGATCACCATTAACACCCTGGTGGGTTATATATATGACATAGAAAATAAGAAAGAATATCTAAGTGAAGGATATTACAAAACCTCCTTATGCCAACTCAACCCTCTTCCTTCCCCATTCTAGTGACAACTCACCCCACATCACAATAAAAAAATTACATGCTCCCACCATTTTAGGGGTAAATACCACAATTGAACCACATCTCTCATCAACCTCTTGGATTAATTCTCACCCATGGGATCACAAACCTTGATGCCTAAAAATATTATTCACCTTACCAACCTCCCACTCAAACTCTATTAGGATGTGTATAGACATATGCTCTAGCACCACTAAATAATATAGTATAAAATACTCTATAGTTCCCTACAACTCTATGTTACATGCCTCCCACATATAGTCACCCTCCATAAATGGGATATGTCCCAACCCACATCTCATTAGGCTACACAGATATAGCCCATATATCATCACAATAAATCCCATACACTCTTAAAAAACAAGGCACAATGCCTCTCATGTCATATAGAGTTCCCTCATACTTCCACATGTATTCTAAGTCCACTTAGTCAAAAAATTATTCCTTATCTTACTCTATGCCACCCTATAATTTTTCATCCACTCCTCTTGGTAGATATCAAGACAACATGTACACTACCCTACATCCTCATACCAACATCACCATAATGGTGATAGCTTTTCACAACATGGGTACCTATGCCAAAAACATTAACGAACCCCTTGATGCTTGCAGATTGGGAGTTATTCTCCCATGTCCCTTACTATATCTTCCCAAATTTTAAGGGGAAGGGGATATCAATGCACATTTAAAATCCTAAGACACAAGTGTTAGGGATCTCCTACCATGGGATGGGGTTGTAGCAAATACCTTCCCTAAGACACTCAAAGTGATATCCCTTGATTGGTACTAATTCTACACTGAAGGGTCCATACACTCTTTCCATGAACTCATGGCCAAGCTCATCAAATATTTTTACATGAACAAACTCCTAAAAATTATCATATGATATTTATTTCATATCAAATAAGAAATAATGAATCAGCTTCCAATTTCATCACAAGATGGTGACAGGTCTTATATTCCTCTTTCAATGCACCTAACATGGACCATCAAGAGTTATGTGATATTTTCCTCCATTAACTTAAGAAATAAATGAGGTAATATGTTTATCAGTTCCCATATTGATCATATTAGGAGGCCCCCAAAATTTCACTCTATATTGATCAAACATCCATCAATAGTGGAAGATGAACCTATGGAACCAATGGGCATATCATGACTTAAAATATTGGGGGATCTCACACTATGAGTGAAATCTAAAATAACATGAGCAACCAAGTTCCCAAGATCTTAGAAAATAATAGGAATTATATTATTGATGGTGTCACCAACTAAGCCAAGAAATAAAACCCTTCAAATAAAAGTCAATACCCACTTACGAATACCTTTAACACTAACACCAACAACATAAGAGGCATGAATTACGGTCTTCCTCCTACCATCCATATGGATAATTTCAAATGGACACCACCTTATAATGCATAATATAAAAAACAATAATAAAATTAGCATCAATAAAACTAATAATACCCCTATTTCCAAAACCAAAACTATTACCTGAATAATAACCAACATGGATTTAAGCATCAAGGATAGAATATAAGACCTAAAGATTATGACCCCAACATATACTTCCTCTTCCATAGAATCATAGGACATGACACTTTTGGATACCAGTAGAATATAAAAATTATGCAAAGACTCCTAGAGGATCAAAGGTATAAATTTGTAGATATATTCCTAGGAGGTGTGTACACAAACACCCAAACCTTTATGATTGGTCTTATCACTCCCCAAAACTATAACTTATAATTTACCATAATCCTTTCCCTAACCATGAAATGTAACTTACTTAGGGTTAGTATTTCAATAACTATCATGACACCTTATTCAACATAACCAATCCATGATAATAGACAATCATGATGTAAAAGCCTCCACTCCTAGGGTACCAAACACCAATATGCCCCTTTGAATAGGAGTTTAATCAAAAATTGGGTGGTATGTGTCATGGAATTAGAGTTTAAAGAGGAATAAAAAATTATAGATCATGATAAAATGAATTAACCTATCATTGGACCTAGCATCACATGGTTAAAATATAAAAACATAAGATCATCTACCTGATGACCCCCTTATTCTTACACATGATCAATGGACCCTACATTACAATAGAACCAAGTGCCACCTAGGTGTTAGATTAGGGGTCATTCTCATTTCCCCCAAAGGGGTAAGTCATGCATTATAGATTACAACTAGATTTTTAATGCAAAAATAATGGACCCAAATATAAGGCCCTACTACTCAATATACTCATCACAAAATGCCTAGGTCTCTAAAACTTAAAGATCCAAGGGGATTCACAACTACTCATAAACTAAGATTATAAAGTCTACCAAACTGAGGATGAACACCTCTAGATATACAAGATATCCACTCATGAGGTCACTAAGGACTTTGATTTTTCTCCATTGAAGTAGTCCCTATAGAAATTAACCATGTTGTTAACTCTATAGCTACCTAATCATCATGTTTCATCCTCCATCCAATAATCCTTGAATCATATTTTTTAGTCTCAATTAGGATGGAGTCTATCATAACTAATACACCTAAAAAATAAATAGTCACCCACATCAGGAAAGACAAGGACCCTATTGTACTTGATCTAACTAATAATAATGAGGCCATCATTAAGTTACTACAAGCTTATTATGACCTCCCTTATTTTCATCATAATAGGGGTTTATAATTTAACTATTATCCCAACTCAACCCTCAAGACCAAGTTTGATGAATCCTACTATTTCATAGAAGATTATCACTCCTCTTTTGATGATCATGATGTCTTTAAATACTGAGGATGAATACCCCGACCTTCCCCTAGATCCTAAAATATTCTAAGATGGAAATGTATCCTTCATTGAGGAACCTATTGACATTAATATTGGGACAAAGGAGGACCCTATGATACTTAAGCTAGGATATTCCCTTTTTGAATAAGAAGTGGAGGACCAAAAATAACTCATGATGGAGTTTTTAAAGGCCTTTTCTTTCTCTTACACTGACATTATAGGCATCAATCATCATATAGTCATGCACCACATGGTTAAAACATCCAATATAAAAAACCATTAAACAAAATCTCAAAATCATCAATCCCAAGCTTGAGTTAATGGTAAAAGAGGAGGTTATTAAGATTCTAAAGGTGAATTTCATTATTCACATTGACTATTATTAGTAGATGTATAACATCATCCCCCTCCTAAAAACGAATGGCATGATTTGAATATGCATGGATTTTTGAGATATCAACAAGGCATGCCCAAAATATGACTTCTCTCTCCCATCTATTAATTTCATTGTTCATTCCATTGTAGGGTATGAAATATTATCACTCATTGATGGATTTTTAGGATATAAATAGGTACACATATTTGACAAATATCAAAGTACAAATTCATTCACCACATCTTAGAGAACCTTATACTATGT
The DNA here is from genome assembly GCA_037957365.1 of Torreya grandis. Lineage (NCBI taxonomy): Eukaryota > Viridiplantae > Streptophyta > Pinopsida > Cupressales > Taxaceae > Torreya > Torreya grandis. The sequence goes on along the minus strand of JARHVA010006697.1, from coordinate 324,948 downwards.
TTTAATGATCTTTGACCTAAAAAATGTTGGGGAAACATATAAAATGGCCATGGCTCACATCTTCCATGACCTCATTCATATAATAGTTCATATTTATGTAGATGAGTTGATTATAAAATCAGGGTATCATAAAGACCACCTAGGAGTTTTATGTATTATCCTTACATGATTAATTAAATATGAAATTACCCTCAACCCAAAGAAATACATGTTTTGTGTCACCAATGGGAAACTCCTGGGATAAATCATCTCCAAATGGGCTATAGATATCAACTCCACTAAAATATAGGCTATCTTAAAAATGAACCCCCTTGAAAATGAATTTAGCATCAAGAGATTTTAATGAAAACTAATAGTTATCTAACAATTTGTCACTAACCTCACCCACTCTATACATCTCATCAACAATCCAATCAAAAATAAAAGTGTCATAACTTAGACAAATAATTATCAGGAAGCATTCAACACAATAAAATGCTTTTTTATATCCCCTCTGACACTCATGGAACCCAAGCCAAAAAAAATCTCATACTCTACATAAGGGTGACCAAGGTGTCTCTAATAGGTATGTTAGTTCAAGAAGATGACATAAATAAAGAACATGTGATTTATTTTATTAGATAAACACTTATCAATTATGAGACACGATACACTCAAGTAGAGAAGGAATGGCTAACAATAGTGTTTTCAACCAAATAACTATAACAGTATGTGTTTAATCAAGAAACAAGAGTTTATGTAAGATCCCAAAACTTGGAGACTTTCCTAACCTAGTGAGACATATCTCTAAAGGCTAGGAATTTCATCATGATTTTGAGTGAGTTCAAACTAGATTATATCAACCAAAATTCCATTAATGGGAACATCATTACAGATTAGTTATTGACTCCCCGCTAGAGGTTAACAGCCTCATGGATACTAATTTTACCAATAAATTAATATGTTATAAAAAAACCCACCATCAGATACTCTCCTTTTTATGTATACATCATTAGTTACATTATTGAGAAAACCTACCCTAAATATACCATTTCAAATAGAGGAAACATCTTCATGTTATTAGATCCAAGTACGTCATCTTAGACATAGCCTTTTATTATAAGGATTTTGATGGAATCTTACTTCTATGTGTCAACCAAGAGGAGTAAGAAAATTCCTCTTTCATTATCATAGCTATGTGAGTGATGGACACTTTGATGGCCATGCGACCTCTCAAAAAGTATATAGTATGGGATATTTTTGGCCCGTCATAAATCATGATTCCATCAATTATGTACATAAATGTGATAAATTCCAACATTTTTCATATGAGATACATATCCCCCAGGGCATTGTATCCCATCATCACTCTATGGCCTCTTTCCACTTAGGGCCTATACATGGTAAACTCTCTCCTAGTTCTTCATATGGACACCACTTCATCATCACAACAATTGAATACTTCACTAAATGATCAAAGCAAATTCCCCTAATAATTGTGTCCAAATACATTATCAAAAACTTTATCCTCAACTATATCTTTTATTAATTCAAGATCCCAAAAGTCCTTATTACCAATAATGATTCCCCATTTAATAACCTTTTGATTCATTAAATATGTGATTTATAAATATATGACACCATCTAGATTTTGTATATTATCCACAAACTAATGGTCAAGATGAAGCTACCAACAAGACCTTGAAGTCAATCCTAGTCAAGATCATCAATCAATCTAAATGAGATTGGCATTTGTATCTCTATCTAACACTCTAGGATTATATAAAAACTATTAAAATACCCATAGGAACAACCCATTATTAATTGGTATTTGGGTCTAAAGGATTAAACCCTTATAAGTATAAATACCTAGCCTTCATGTCTCCCTATGAGGCATCCTTGATAAACAAGAATATAAATAAGGGCATATGGCCACATTAGAGTTCTTAGATGAACATCATATCAATGTTTAAAATAGTCACATCACATATGCCTACCATAAGTGTAGGAAATATAAGAAAAATTTCCATAAGCATCTAATCCATGTTGGAGACCTTATCCTTAGACTTGATAGTCATATCAACAAAAATAAAGGAGAGAGTTAGAAATTTATAGCTAATTAGCTAGTCCCCTACCTAGTAATAGAAGTTTTCAATAATGGAGCCTATAAATTATGCAATTTCAAGGGAAATGAGTTTGATGTGTTTTTAAAATATTTTCATATAAATTTTTTATATATCTAGTTCTAATGTACCACCCCATTTTCACTTGCATTACATTTTTGTATGTCACATGTCCACTAACATAGTAAAGACATCATTTCTTGATTATTTAGTTGGTCAATTTGCACAATATGAAGATTTATAAAATGTAACACGTGACATTACCCTATTCTCATAGTCCTTCACCACCTCAAAATCAATATGTTACCCTAGTATTTTTTCTAGTTAGTATGATAAGATTACATCTCTTTCCTAACATATTATTAAATTTGCTTAAAAAATTCTAGCCCATAGTGGATTATAGAAACTTAATTATGATATAGTCCCCATTTTTGGTGCCTTTGAAAAATAAAACATTAACATGATTAGCTATAAATGAGCTTACTTTCCTACCTTGGACTTCTTTGATAAGGCTTTGCATCTTACTGGTTGCATGGGACCAATGTTTGAGGGTAGGGACCTTACAAGAAAAATTATATATAGATACTCCTATGAAATTTTAAAGCCTATGTAAATATAAAATTCAAAACCATGTATCTCTCACCCTTTTTTAACCTTCTGTATTGAGCCCTTACATATTACTAGTTTTGTAGGGTTGGAATTAGGGGGAGATGCCCTTACTCATCTACATCTAGCCCTTGGTTATGAGATTTCATATCTTTTCAATCACATGAGACTAGGTCTATGGGGTCCCATAAAGAAACATAAGATAAACATAAAAACAATATTGAAAAAAATAGTGTCTAGAAATAAAGTTATTAAGAATGAATTGTCTATATCTTTGTGTTTGAAAGAAGGTAACCTTTTCCCACTCACTAGCTCTATCAAATCAAGTTCCCTCTAGATAAAACCCATAAATTTAATATTTTATAAGTTTGGAAATAGGTACATATCCCCCTTTGATCGTAAGTATGAAGTCATATTCCTATATCCAGATAAATTTTGAGTCATGATTGACCTCACATCTATTTTATTTCCCTCTTTACATCCCTTATTGTAAATTGAAAGTAACATATTTTGCAAACAAATAAATCAAGTAATCACCTAAAAAAAAATATTAGCATAGTAATAGTCAAATATGAACATCTATCATTATTAAAACATATGAATACATTATATTTCCACATACACATAAGCATTCTCCCCATAACATATCAAAAATGGAAATAAAATACATATATCCATACATTTTCACATGACTAATCCTCTAGAGTACATAAATTGAAAATTTGATATAAAAGTAATGAAATTTTATCTCATAATAATTAATAAGAGATGCACCCAAAAAAAGTCCCCACACACACACACACACACACACACACACACACACACATACACACACACACACACACACACACACACACACACACACACACACACACACACACACACACACACACACACACACACACACACACACACACACACACACACACACACACACACACACACACACACACACACACACACACACATACATACATACATATATATACATACATGTGTGTGTGTGTGTGTGTGTGTGTGTGTGTGTGTGTGTGTGTGTGTGTGTGTGTGTGTGTGTGTGTGTGTGTGTGTGTGTGTGTGTGTGTGTGTGTGTGTGTGTGTGTGTGTGTGTGTGTGTGTGTGTGTGTGTTGATCCTCTCAACAAGCATCAAGATATTATTGAGGTATTTTGGTTTAATCATGAGAATCCATTACCACCACCTATCCCAAATACCATTCCACCCAACAATAAACTAAAACCTTATTCTACGAATTATGTATTATACCTTAGATAGAGCTTAGGAATTTTAATTCATAAATTAATTTATGCTAATTTGTGTGTAGACACTACCTAACCTATACTTGACTACCTCACTTTTGGTGATCTTGTAACACTCTACCTCATCTCTCTAGTGAAATGACTACCTCATGGTAAACATTTTTTTAGAGATCATAAAACACTTTTTCAATTTATTAAAAACCTCAAAATTTCTTATGTTTCATATTTTTCTGCTTTCCATCACAATCCTATGTGTGAATTATAGATTAAAGACCACCTGAGCACTAGATAAGGAAAAGACAAAATGATGGAATATATGCATTATGTGTGCAAGTTTTAATGAAATAAGGACTAGGTGATGTTTGTGAAAGGTGATAAATAATGTTTTAAAGGTTTTAATGAATTTTCAAGTCATTATGTGGAATAAAAGTGCATGAAATGTCTTTTGAGGCTTCTCAACCTCACAAAATAAAGAGATATGAACTTGAGAGAGACTTTATTGAACCTGTTGACACATGTGTCCTTTTCATGGTGTCCTAAGTTATAAGTGTAATATGGATATGTGTTCTAATTTAAATTTATTGGCATTGGTTTTACATTTAATGGATCAACCTTTATTAACAATCATTAACACCTGTAGGTGGTCTAAACCATCACTAAAACCTCATAATGACTTGATGGAGAAGATAATGATGGTTTATGATTGTAATGTATTTGGTGACCTAATATGATGATTTTATATTTTATATAACTCTCTCAAGTACCTATAAGTGGCAATGATTTGTCTTGATAGTAAACAAAAGCTATAGAAAAGTGCTTATTTTAAAAGAAAAAGTATAACAGTTAGATGGTGCTTTAGACCTAGCTAATAAAATTATGTAAGAGAAATATAGACACTTGTTATATAGGTAAATTATTTTATTTAATAAATATTATACCTCTATGTTAATTATCTAGGTCAATCAAGATGTCTTATCACTATCTGCAAACAGTGAAATTAGTGACAAATAACTAGGCAAAATGAAAGGGTGATTAGGGATGATGTACAAATGAATAAGGATGAATATAATGGATTTTTGTATTTTATAAATAAACATTCCTCATAGTTCCTTGGTTTTTTAGATTTTATGGTTCCCATACACAAGCTATAAGGTGCCTTCAAGATGGCTTGTCTAAGTAATGAAGATAATGAAACCCAAAGTAGTGAGATTGGTCTCCAAGACCAATATTGACTCTTGAGATCATAAAATAACAATTTCACGTTTATATAAGGATTAAATAATAAATTTTAAATTCATTATAATTTATTTTTAGTAATTATTTACGTGTTATATTGCTATGATTTCATGACTGGATGTTTGCAATGGTTGATAGCTATGAGTGAGCTTTTACAAAGAAGGGTTAGTGGTTACAAAGGTTGAGTTGAAGAATCTTGTTGTATTTATGATGAATATAAGGTTATATAATTTCCATACATGTTTTTTTTTTCATTTTTTAGTTATAAAATTATAAATATGTATTCAATATCCATGTCTGAGGTTTTGCATGCACTGGCAGTCTATGTGATGAAGTTATAAAAGTTGTCTTAAGGTCTATTATACCGAATGATAATGAATAATGTAATTTTAAAGTTTTTTAAGGTAATAAATTTTAAATTCATTTTATTTTTATTAATTTTAATGTGAAAAACTTGATTATATTCCTTATTTGTTAAAGACTATGTTTTTCTATATATGAAGACCTAACTATGAATAGTGAAATTAAACAAGACAAGGGGTGAGTGGACACTCCAAGAGATATGGATCCTATACTATGGCTTATATATTATATTTTAATTTATTATGAATTTTTTAACTCATTTTATAAGTCTCATTATGAAAATCTTGTGTCCAAGTGATAATATGTGCATGGGTAGACCTAATTATATTAGGTCTCCATTAGGCCTATTTATGTTTTTGGGATAATGAAGCATTGATGACCCAAAAATTGGTAAATTACATGGTTTAAACGTTTTATAAAATTTTATTGAATTTTAATAAAAATTTTCAAAGTTTCATAGCTGACCAAAGAGTGTATGACCAAGTTTCATGTATATAAGTAAGACATAGTAGAGATTATATTCTTGTAGTGGGTAATTGTGTTGAATATCAAGATAAATGATCTGATTAGAATAGATGGGTTGAGAGGATTACAAATCATATATTAAATATAATAAATTATTAATAAATAAGCCATGACTACTTTTGTAGGTGTGTTGAGATCAATTCAATCTTGAAGAGACATAAGTATCCAAAGAGCTAGATTTGTGTGTGAAAGCTATAAGTGAATGAGAAGACATATTTAAAAGAGGAAAGAGACCATATAGGTCATAAAAAGAGAGTGAATAATTATATGTGAATATTCTATAATATATTAGTGTGAGAAGATCATGTATAATATGTTCTATTCAATCTAAAAATAGACCTAGTGAAGCAAAGGAGAAAGAGATCAATTTAGAGGCATATTTCATTAATCCCAAGCAAAATAAGTCCATAATAATTTTTTTGAAAATAAAAATAGAAGGTTGGAATGTTATTTAGTATTTATTGAGTGCTTTCTTGGTTAATAAGTGGGTTGGTACCTCCTATCAAGTTGGTGCTTTCTAAAGCCATGTAGGTGCTTGGTGTATTTGAGGGGTTGGTGTTCCTTGTTGTGTTGGTAATTAGAAAAATATTGATTAATGGTTATAATAAAAGTATTCCATGATATATATTAGTATTTTTATTCCCCATGAGGGTTTCCCACATATATCTTATGTTCATGTGATGTGTGATCTTATTTCATGTGTTGTATGGATGTGCTTTAATGATGTTATTACTAGATCAAGTTGATGAGTGCTTGAATGATAAATGGAATTTAATGTTAAATATAATTAGTTGTATCATTTATTCACCAGCTTTCTCTTAGTGATTGTACCTCCAACACACTTTTGTGCATCCTTTAACTGTGCTTGTGCACTTATTTGATGTGATCATTAGGTAAGGTCAACTCCTTACACCTTAATTATGAAAGATCAAAATTAGATTTTATTTTAAACTTCATTGTTTTCTTCTAACACATTATAAATGAAAATTTTTTTATGTTCCCTTTTCCTTGGTGATCTAAAAGTACTCATATTTTCATGTGTTTTCATGTGAATCTTTACTTCTACACCTTGTTGCCTATCCCCAGTGAATCTTTATGTAATTTACAACTCAATGTGTGAATTTTTTTCATTATCAAAAACATGGAACCCATTTTATTTTCCAAAATTGTGGAATGCCAAACCATATTCCACTAATGCAAGTGAAATTTTATGTTATCAAAAACAACCTTTTATAAATGTTTTATCATGAAAAGTGTACCATCAAATTTGATTTTTTCATCTATTGACTAAGTTTATTTTTTAGGAATAAACTATTTATAATCCACCTAGGATGATCCTACATAAGGTATAAATTGAATTTGGATAATATGGTTTTGTAATTTAAATATTTTAACATTATTAAAAGCTTTCATGGTATCCATTTGGTTAACTATTTGAAAGATGACTTGATTAAGATCATGAATATTTTGGTTGGATGTAGAGGATTGAGTAGCATTTTGAGATGCATAAGATGTGGCATTAATGTTAAATTTTTTGTGATTACTTTAGGTAGGACAACAAATATCCACCATGTTAGTTTTTATACTAATCATGGTGGATGAAAAAGGAAAAATGGAAGTTGAAAACTTATTTGCCCCAATTCCTATGGAAAAAAGTGAGTAGGGGAAGGAGGACATTCCACTAGATTTTGTTGATGTACAAAAATGCAATTGTTAAAAAAAACCCCTTTCACCTATTGTGAATGTTAAATTAAAAAAATTAATTACAAGGATATACTTGAGGAGAAGGCTATTACTTAAGCATGTATAAGGGTAGTTTAAAATTGAAGTGTTTAATTGTTTTATAAATATTCAAATGTACACAACAAAATCTTTTAATTTTAGCTCATCTAATCAACTCAGAGTAAAAATCAAATCAATCACAAAATCTTCATTCTCTATACTTTTTTTACTTCAGATTTTTTTAATATTACATCCAACTTCTTATTATATGGATATTATTATTATTATTATTTTCAAAATTCATAGTCAAAAAAATTTAATTAGCTCTATTTGATAGATTAAACCTATGGGGAGTAGACTCTTAGATGGTCAAAAATAACTATTTATAATCTCAATACCTTCTTTATAAACTTGTTTCTTTTTAATTTTCAATTCTCATTATCTAATATTTTGTCTCCCATGATCCAAAAAAAGGAAACTAACAAAATAAAAAAATGAACTATAAATCTAACATCACAATGAAAAACTTAGATATAAAACAATAAAGAAAACAAATTTCATTCATGGAATAGAAAACAACTAAACTAAATAAAAATATTAAATAAGAAAATTATAAAATAATAAAATACTAAAATATTACATATAGTAAAAAGACAAAAAAATATAAATAAAATAATAATGAAACCAAGAAATAGATGATAAAATAAAAATAATAATCTATAAATAAATTTTAGTGTCAAGTCAAGTAGAAAAGAAAGATATTTTATTTCAAAATGTCAAAATATTTTGATAATAATTATTTACATAATATTGATTGAAACATATAAATATATTACAATACCATGTTATTTATCACAAATAATATGTCATACAATTTATTTGTATGGAAATTTTACTATTTTTAGGTAAAGTGAATAAATAATCTAGATATATGTAACTTATTCATATTTTAAATCACCAAAAGTATTAAAACCTAGACATTTTTAGATACTCATTTTATAAATGTTTGATAAAAATTTATATACATGATTGTACCATGTTTGATACAAATAACAAATAAATTTTAAATTTTTCTTCATGCAATTATACACTTGATCTCATATACTTTTCACAAAGTATCAACAAAATATGAACCTTTAATAAGAGATATTATACTTGTATGATTTTCAATTAAATAAATGTTTTCTTCAAGTCTCTTTAAATTCTTTTTCAATTATGAGTTACACTTAAATTTGTAAGTTAACTTTAGGTAACTTAAATAACTTCAATTATAACTTTATTTTAAGACATATGACTTTTATAACAAATACTTAATATTTTATATCATAAGCCATTTTTTAATAGTGAACTAAATAAATACTCAAGTTATAAATTATTTATTATAAGATCAATCACACATGTAATTTTCACCAATGTCATCCACTACACATAATGTTTACACTTGATTTTTAATTAAATGCAATTATCATGAATTCAACTGACACACATGATTAACTCATCATAAATCAAATATTTTTCATTTTGTTATTCACTAAAAATTAGATTAATTTCAATATTTGAAAAATATATTTTCACTTCTCAACTAAATTTTACCTGAAGTTTGTAACATATTCATTTAAACTTTCATCTTTAACACAACCCATCACTAAAATTTTCAAATTTTATACTCAATAATATTATAACTGTCTCAAAATAAATGATAAAATAATTCAATCTAAAATTCAGCTAAAAATCATTATCAGAATAACACTTTATAATATCACCATTTCCATAAAATTACTAATAATTTCATGATCCAATCAAAACCTATAAATAAAAGTAATGGAATAAATAGTCTAAAAACTAAAAGTATTTGAAAATATGATAAAATATTCAAGAAACATAATTCATCTAATGAAGAAAAAAAATAACTTTATTCTCATTAGATGATATTAAGTCAATCAATGGAACCCATTTATTTTTATTGTACCAAAAGTATTTAATTATATTAAGAGGCATCTCAATTTGAGTCAACCTTCCTAACTCATCATTCACCTTTATCTCTATTTTATCCATGATGTGTTATCATTGGTAGGATTGAAAGGATACTAGTGCATTTAAAATTGGTGAAGGGGAAATCATTGGCTATATAAATGAAATTAGTGGTTTCAAATTTAATTAATTAATTAATTATTTGAGGCATAAAATTAGAAAATACATTAGTCTCATTAGTAATAAGAGTAATTTTATGATAATAAATAGCTATAGAACCACACCTATAGGGATATAAATGTTAATTTCCAATTTGATAAGTTCATCCAACATGAGTATCATTGGATGTGAAAACATTATATGGTAATGTATTAAAAATATCTAAAAATAATGGGTCATTAACATTGAATTTGAGAGAGACCATGGTATTATGGTTAAAACTTCATGTAAAATTTCTAGTAGCTATTCATTCCCAAAATGTTTATGTTTATATGTACCACATATAGATGGTGCATTATCTCAGTGTTGGTTATATTTTTCCCAAACATTATTTTTATCATAATTTAATGAACGTCAACTCTCACCTAATGTCTTACATCAAACAAAAATAAAACACAACTTATAAGGCATCATTAATTGAATGAAAAAATAATCAGCTCATTATAATCTAAATTTACTTTGGTGAATGATCAAAGGAACTAAATATATGATTATGAAACATATATTTATTAAAAATTATACTACACTATGTTAACATTTTTTTGATAAATTGGAAAAACCAAGTCAATATACAATCATTTATTCACTTAGTTTCAAAAATTGAATCATCATTCGAAACATGCATTAAGATATCAAGTGATATCAAAGTAAATGCCACTTATTCTATATATAACTGAGCAAATAATATTCATATTTATATTATAAATATTTGAGTATATAGAAGAATTATTTAATATAAAAAATCTTGATATTAAGGATTAAATCAAAAAATTAACTTCAATGAAATCATCAAGTACAAAAAGATATAATCAAACTAAAAAGTCAACCACTGAATGATGTAAATTAGTTTCATAAATAAAAATACATTGTTAATAAATCAAACATCATCTTATGTTAAAATTATTTCACTAAACTATAACTATTTTAAATGCCTAGTTTTAAGTATTAATTATTTTCATACTGGTCATTAGGTTTTCGAAAGGCGAAAGATAACCTTCAATTTTTGTTTCTTTCAAAATAATCAGTATTACTAGCATTTGAAAAACAAATAACTATTTCACCATAACATTTTATTGAAGTGCCAAATCCAAAATCTCAACTATGTTATAAAAAAATAATACTATCATTACTTACATCTAAACCCCAAAAATAATGAATAAAAATTTATTATCAAACAAGTATCATTGTTCTTTACAAAAACTAAAAGCATTTTGTTTCTTAAATAGATGTAACATATTTTATTTTCACAAAAAAGAACTCAAAAGAACTTCACACTATGTCTTGATGCATCTTGAAAAATTGAAGCTAAAAAAAATTAAAACCATTTATTTTCTATCAAAAATCTTAATCTCAACACCAAAACACATAATTCAATTTGAATGTTTTCACAACTAAGGTAGGATCATTATTTTTAATGAAATAAACAAAAACAATATTTATTGGAATAAGACCCATAAACATCCTATATATGAAACAAGGAATAAGATAATAATACTAAGAAAAAATAAAAATGAAGGAATTTATCATGAAATAAACATCAATTAAGGTTTTAAAATGAAAGGAGGTGAAGTGAACTTCCCATGTTCATTTTCTCTCAATTGAAATGTTTAGAGGTGTAAATCATCTTCCCATTTACAACAATAAATACCATTATATCCTATATATCCATACAAATCCTAGGGGATTATAATATCCTCAAATAAAAAAGCATTATTTTCATGCCTAAAACAATATTCTTTTTCTTTAACAAATAACACACAAAATAATTGAACCAAAGCAAAAAAATTGTAACATTATGAAATCTTAGACCTATATTATTCATCCAAAGTAAACCAATTATACATTGAAAAAAAGAGAGTGTATTAATTAAACTTATAATCCCCATAACACACACTCTTTTATATACCCATAAATGGATTTTTAAGGTTTTAAAGAGAAAATTAAAGAATATTTCTTTAAAACAAAATTGTAATGAGATATTTATATTCAATTCAATACTTTAAATAATAAAATATATTATAACTCATTTTATTTTCTCCTCATATCTCACACCACTTTTGTATAATTTAAAATAATCACACAAAATCCATAAATTCACTCATATTGTATACTTTGAATGCCTTCATTTATGGTTTTTTTTTAAAATAAAACTAAAGTATATATATGCATGCCAACTCAAAATTAATTACATCTCATTTTATACATGCAACTTATGAACCATATTTGTGAGACTTATGGACCATAAAAACCTCTTGCAAAGCACTATTGACCAAGGGAGATATTGATCCTTGACAAGTTCATCTTCAAGGTAAGTATTCCTAACGCTTACTCCTTTATTTTGGTAGATATATTTGCATAAATAATGGATTATTAATGTATTTATCTCTCCATTCTTATGATTAACTCTATATTTACTAGAGTATATTTTTTATTTGCATTTCTGATTTTATGTTTATTATCCCCCATTTGTGCCATAAGCTTTTTTAATCACTATATTAGATTTACTTTTCTATAAATCATAGGATATAGTTGAGGTTACTATGTGGTATTAGTTAGCTAGAGGATTTGGAACCCTTTCTAGTGATATTGTGTGGTAAGAGACCCATTAGTTAGGTCTAGTAGATCCATATTGGTCATGACCCCAATTGTCTAAATATACCAACAAATAGAAGGGATAGTTTGATTTATCTTCTTTGAGCTAGGGTTGAGTTGTATATTATCTTCACTTTCCCTTATATACATTCTAGTGAACCTGATATGAACTAACCCATAAAATTTTTCTTCATGCTTTCATTTATTTTCATTTATTATTTATTTCATTTTTACATCACTAGATTGAATCTATCAACACAATATAATTTTTTTTGCAAAGGTTTAACACACAGTCAATACAATCTACTTTATTTGGCATTATACAATTCATCTTCAGTTATAGGTAAATAGATCAATTTTCTTAACTTAGTGTACTTCTTTTCATATAGGTTTTCAGACATAGCTAACCTAGTTTACTCTATTATTAGGTCAAAAATATTCATCTAGATAACATAGTATAAAAATAAAAAATTGAACATCATTAAAATCATTAGGTTCATTCTCACCAACATATTAATTTAAATTCCTTCATTTCAATCCTATTTTTCATAATTTTCAATCTATAAAATTGTAACCCTATAATAAACTAAGTTGACTAGAGGATATACTTAATTCTATAGTTTATTCTTTGCTAAGAAACTCAATAAACTAGCTTGACTATGTTTTTTGGCCCCTATTTTAATAGATAGAATCAACCCAATCAATTCTATTCAGTATTATTTGCATACTGAATCAAATTAATTGACCCTATACTCATTAAGTAAATAAATTAACTTAAATTGATAGTTATTTAAACATATTTCATTTTTTTTCTTTCTTGCTTAGAGTAGTACACATAGACTAAATAGGAAGATTCAATTTATCAATTTAGTCAAACTACTTTTTATTTTATTCACACACTTCTAAACCTCATAATATCAAAAAGATTTAAAAATTTCTACCCAATGTCTACCTACTTGGATTTAATCACCAAGGGGGAAGATGACTCAATTTTGTATTCGAGTAAAAATACATGGATGATGGCATATATTGGAAAAGCACTTGACACCCTTATTGCTATGAGATTGTAAAGTGAGATGGTAGGCCCCAATACCAAGCTAATACCATCACCAATACATATCGCTTTTAGCCTTAACATCACAAAACCATATTTAGCTTACATTTATAGTTACTTTGTAAATCCAAATGCCCTATCAAATTTATTTCTAAAATTATAATTGAAAACATTCAATTAAGACCACATAAATTAGTGTTTCTATTTTTTCTACTTGTTCTTTGTTGGTGCAAGGTTTATGTTGTGTACCACAACTACATTAACTATTTTGACCTAGTTTATTGTGTGTTTACTTAAATTTTATACTAAATAACACTAGATAATCCAAAGTCATAACTGGCAAAACCTATCTTTACCCTTAGAACATAGTCAACCCACTATAATGTGTCTCATAGTTTTCCATTCTATAAGACACAATCATTCCATTTGACCCAGTCTCTCACAAGATGGTCTTTATTGATTCCCAATATAACACAATTGATCCAATTTAATGTGTCTTTTCCTATTTATTCTATTATTTTTCCTTCCAAACATACTGGACATGGTCAACTCGATACCACTTGGCCGATTCAGTTCTCTCTTCTTAAATCATGCTTATCCAATCTTATTCTACATCTAGCTAATATTTCTCCTATTTTTCACATTTTATTTTCAATCTTAGATCCTAATTATAAACATAATGAAATCCCCTATTAGAATCTTTTTGGACAACCTTACTCCATTTAGACAATATATGGGGTGTTCTTTTCTTCTTACCTTCATTACCTAATAATATGCTCACTCTTGGTGCACTTTATCTCATCCTTAATCATTGTAAAACAATATGGTTCTAATTTCCCCAACTAATGATACTAATGAATTACATCCATTTCACACTTTTCAAGACAATTCTCTCAAAATCACCTTATTACACTATAGGGCTGATTAACACAAGATTAACTAATAATCCTATAGGAAATATTTTAAGCAATAATAACCCACCAAATAACAATCCTCCACCCAAAAACTTGTAACCTAATATAAATTTATGGAATTTTCCTCTTACCAACCCCAATAATACAACTTTAAACACTAATAACCCAAATCTACTAACTAACACAACAAAAATTATTGCACAAATAGTTCAACAAATAAATATTATTAAAACATATAATATTTATCAAATGAGGCAAATGAAACATCATTTATTAAACATGGATAATCAACCTCCTCTTATTTTACCTCAAAATAACCAAAATTTTAACCCTCCATCTCTCAGAGATGCCATGAAAAATATCATTCCCCAACCCCCTATGCATAATAAGATGCTCTAAAATATTCAAAATTAACCTTTAGATCCCTTAATTTTTTATATAGATATTTAAAATATCTCTCCAACAATTAAATATTATGGGAGCAAATACCTTGCATATTTCTTTAAAGCATTTGGTAATATTTGCAAAGAGTGCATTTGAATCAATACCTTTGCTACCAACCAACTTATAGTCAAAACATTCACATGAGATGTATTAGAATTTTATAATCAACTCCCTCAACATTCCATTTAGAAACTTTATGATTTAGTCAATCCTCTAGCAAAAACATTTCAAGACAATGTTCTTCATAAAAATTGTCTTAGTCACTTTATCAATGGTAGATAATCCCCTTCTAAATCATTTCATGATTTCATTAAATAATGGAAATATTTTTCTCACAAATCTGATCATAAAATGACTAATGATAACATATTTAAAACATTTATAACCAAATTAACACCTTACCTTTGATATAAAGTTCAAATGTTTTCTCCCCATACTCTAAATGATGCAATTGATCAAGATAAAAGACAAGAATTTCTTATGAAGAAACTTGAGCCCAACCTTAAATCCATTAAGGGATATTTACAAAACTCCACTAATGCATTTACTAGTAATCCTCCTCAAATAAAAATAGGAATAATCAAACTAAATAAATCCAAATCTTGTCATGCACCATTAATAGTTCAACAAATGAAGCAATTATTAGCTCCTTCTAAACCTTTCACTTACACTAATAATCCATCTACATGGTATGATAGTAACAAATTTTATTGGTTTCATGGTGGTTTGGGTCATTATCATGAAATATTTCATGAGATTCTCAAATTTTTTGTTTCATTTATGTTATAAGGTGCATTCAATCTTGATGCTATGATCAAAATGCATCATCATGATTATGTCAAAGCCTCTCAAACAAAATTATTTACCAATATTTCATCATCTAATCATAAAAAATGTTTTTATTCCTCCAACCCACAACATTAAAATGAGGATATATGTGACAATGGAACTTGCTATCACAAATTATCAACATGGAAATATAACCAAAATCAATTATAGATGAAAATCTAGCCACAAATAGCTTGTCACTAAGCCTAAAAAACCATCAACTAAAAAATAACTTTTCAAATACACCACAACCACAACTACCATACCTTCTTAAACAAATGATGAAACACTACTATAACCAAAACCTCAATCTACTTATACTATTCTTATAAAAATCATTCTACCTCCCAAACCTTGTATTAGATCTTCATCTTCTACATATCATTAGAATTTCATGTAAGAACTAAATTTCATGCCTTTTAAAATACCCCTTGTGTTTTATTTCATACTTATTCATATAACCAAAAATTCTTAATTCAAAAATTACAAGAATTGAAGAACCACCATCCCTTGAGGTTGAGAAGCCTCTTCAAGACCCTTCACCTACAAAAGAACATAGTATTGAAACTATTTTTAATTCTTATAAACCTTAATATTTATTGAATAAGAAATGATTAAATATGAAATTATTTTTTCAAGCTAAAGATCCACCTTTCTTCATTAAAATTGAAATTAATACCACCCCTATTCTAAAATCTTAGTAGATGAAGGGTTAGGACTTAATTTTACATCCTTTTGGTTAATTCAACAACTTGGATATACCAAATATTAACTTAAAAACACTCATCTCACATGTTGTATATTTGATAGGATAAATAAAAAACCACTTGGTTTTATTTATATCCCCTAGCTCTTAGAACCAATAACATACATACCAAGTTCATGGTCCTTGATTTACCACTATATTACAACATACTCTTAGGATTCTCATGGACACATCCTATGAGGGCTATTTCCTCCTTGGGTACTTAATGTATTAAATTCATCCATAATGGAAATAATATAAACATGAGGCCCATCCTAATCCATGGAGTATCCAAATACCAAACCAAAAATCTTAGTATCAAATTTTGACCATTCCAAGCATTAAAAATGCACCTCTACTTAAATTTTTTGACATGAATCCAAATTTACAGGTCACACTTATTAATTATGATGATTATGAACCTAATTAATTAAAAAATACTTGTAATAGTAATTACTTACCTCCTTACATTTTAGAGTGGATTCCTTCTTCTTTGTTTCCATGTGATTGTACCATCCCTCTAGTTTATGAGATCATTGTAATTTCTCCTCTATCTAATGCACACAAATTTTCATATGTAAAATAGGATTTTACATGTGATGAGTATGGAATGGCCAAATTATTTCAAGATCCTTTAACAATGTATCCTAAAAAAATTAAAAATTTAGGTGTATCCAGTTATGATCCTTATAAAAAATGCATACACTATTTACCACTTATGATGATAATTATATCATGGCTCTAGCTCAATCATGAGAATTAGATATACAAAAATACCAACAAACATTAGACAAAATGAATGCTTTAAAATATGATGTTCATGTAATTAATATATCAAATTATAGTGAATCACAACCTAAAGTTCATGTATCTATCATTAACCCTCCACTTTTAGATATCCCATGGGTACTTGAAAAAATATCAACTCTAAAAAATTTAGAAACTTTTGAACCATCTATACCTTATATACAATCAACCAATATACCAAATTTCCTTCCTTATCATTATCCTATAGATACCATTGAGGCAAACTACCTTAACTCAATTTAACCTCCATATGTATTACAATCTAACAAACCTATCATCAATCTAATTGAATATACTCAATCTCAACCTAAAATTAAACCTACACCCAAAATTACCTTTGATGTAAAAGCCACAAATGTATGACAAATGCATTTTACATATGATTATAATGGTAATAAAATAATTTATATATAATCATATGTTGAATATTATGGACATTTACCCATGCTCCTGAGTGATGAACCTTTGCATCAATTATTCCATGCTAGAGGACCTCAACTTCCCTGACAACATCATAAACTTAGAAACTTCACACAAAGAGCTCATTGTTTTAATAATTTTATTACTACTATGGATCCTAAAACAAATCCTATTTTTTATCTTACTCATGCTCCATAACATTTCCAAGATATAAATTTTATGCTCATTGAATAAATCACAAGAATAGAATATGGTACACCATATGTCCTAGACCCATTACTATCTCTAAAGAATTCACACCAATATAGCATGATAAATTTATATTATTATTTGACAAATATTAGAAAACCTTTATTTTTCATATGAATATATGATAGGTATTGAACATAGTATCATTTTATATAATATCATCACATACATAGATGCAAAACCCATTAGACAAAATAACAAAATTTTCCACCTAAAATTTCTACCTTATGTCACAAAGAAATTATCAAACTTTTGGATTCTAAATTTATCAAACTTATGTATTGTTCTAAATGGCTATCAAACATCATTCCCATTCATAAAAAATAATCATGGTCACTTTTATATGCATTTATTTACATAATCTTAACCTCGCATGTCCAAAAGATAACTTCCCATTAAATTCAATATATGCTATTTTAGATTCCACCACTAGATATTAAATGTTTTCACTTATGGATAGTTTTTAAAGATATAATTAAATGCACATAGCCCCTAAAGACCAACATAAAAAAAATTTACTATGTAATGGGGCACCAATTTTTATGTAAAAATGACATTTGGTCTTAAAGCTAGAGAAACCTATCAACATGCAATGACCCACATATTCCTTGATCTTATACATAAGATAGTGGAAACCTATGTAAAAAATCTCGTTTCCAAATCAAAAATTTATAAATTATACTTCACTGATCTAGCTATCTTTTTTCAATCGACTAATCAAATATCAAGTTAAAGTTAACCCATACAAATGTGTATTTGGATTCACATTTGGTAAACTTTTAGTGTTCTTAGTATATCTTTAAGGCATTAATGTTTATTTAGCCAAAATAAACATAATAATCAACATTCCTATTCGTCACTCTAGTCTAGACAGATGAACTTACCTCAAAAAACTTAAGAAATTTTGATAATTAATCCCAAAAATGGATTACCGTATATACTTTACCGATTCCCTTCTAAAAAAAGGTAATGCTCTAAAATGGCTAGATTCATTTCAAAAATATTTTGATAATATGAAATAATATTTTCTCCATCCTCCTAATCTTAGACCACCTTAAAACAATCATCCCTTAATATTATAAACCTTGTCCACCCCCATATCAATTAGAGCAATGCTTGCCCAACAAGATGATATTGGAAGAGAGTACACTATTTAATACATCAGTCAATGACTCATTGAATAAAAAATAATGTTATACCAAATTACAATATGATTACCTTGGTATATAATTCATAGATGAAAATATCCATCTTTACATGCTCTATCAAACCAGTTATGTCATTGTCCATTCTGATCCACTTCAACATTTCTTCTCCAAATAATTCCTAATTAGAGATAAAATTGGCAAATGGATCGTCCTATTGATGGAATTTGACCTTATAAATATTACATAAAAATATATCAAAGGATAAGTCATCATTGACCAACTTTCAATGGCACCTTTACCAACCACAAATCACCTTCAATATAATCTCCATGATGATAACATTTTTTATATTGGTCTTAACGAAGCTCTCTCTCTTAAATATTATTTTCATAATTTTACTTCTAATTTAGAAGCAAATAATAATTAAGATACTAATATCACTTTCAATAATATTAAATCCAAAGTACTTATTGAATAACTCGTTGAACTTACCACCGATTTGAATGAAGACACGTAGATGCTTCACTTTGATGGTGTCAAATGCTTATAATGATCTAGGGCATAATGTATTCTAAAAACCCCTCATGGTAAGATCATAAATTAGATATTTATACTAACCTTTGATGTCACTAACAACATGGCACAATATGAATTTCTAATGTTATGCATGAAAGCAACACTCAACCTAGATATCCCATATCTACATGCTTTGAGTGACTAATAACTTATCTACTACCAAGTTAATGGTGATTATCAATGTAAAAGTGATAATCTAATTGAATATCATCAAATGTCTAGCAAACTTTCCAAAGAATTTGCCTCTTTTACCATTGAACCAATTCTAGGAGATCAAAATTCCATAGCTAATTCTCTTGCTTCCCCATAATCTCTACTTCACCCTCATAAAGTATTTAATGATTCCCAATTTATTATCTAAATAATAAAATCACCTTATTATGTAAAAGTAAATGATTGATTCATTTTTCACATTCAAGATGTCACTATTCATCAAAGCCCATGGTACAAAAGCATAATCAATTTTTTTTAACATCAAACTTACCCTACAGACATGGATTTTCATGAAAATACTAGAATACATAAAAAAATTTCAAATATATATGCCAATATAAAAATATTTACTACTGTAATTTAGAAGGTACCCTATTCTTTGTGTAATATAAAAAGAGGTCCCTACTCTCCTAAAATAAGCACATGGTAGAATTTGTGGTGCTCACTATAGTAGATATTCTATAGCCCATAAATGCTTAATTATGGGTTAATTTTAACTAATCTTATAATATATGTTATTAATTTTTATAAAAAGTTTAATCTTTGTCAATTCCATGATGTTCTAATCCACTCACCATCAGATGAATTCTAAATAGTGGAGTCACCTTGGCCATTATTTATGTGGGGATTAGATCTCATTGGTAAACTAATTCAGTCACAAGATGGTAATGTCTTTATCATTACTTCTACTAAATATTTTACTAAATGGGTAGAATCCATGCCACTTATAAATGTCATGGGAACCACTATTTCTAAATTTATCCTTAACCAAATAATTTGTCACTTTGGAGTTCCCTAGACTATCATTTTTTATAATAGTGGAAATTTCAAAAACAAGGACATGAAAAAATTATGTGCTAAATTTAAAATTTCCCAAAAAATTTCCACACCTTACCATCCATAATTTAAGGGTCAAGTAGATGCCACTAATTAAATTATAAACAAAATCTTACAAAAGACTATTTGAGGAAACCATGTTAATTAGCACCTTCATCTATATCATACAATTTGGGTCTACTGTATTAGCATACATACTACCACTATGGATACACCATTCTCAATAGTATATGGTTATGTTGAATTTTCAAGCCACCTCTTTATGAAGTGTTAAACTTAAATAGACCACAAAAATAGTCATGTGTTTATGTAGTATTTATGTTCTCAAAAATGAGTATGCTCAGGATGCTTCTGATCCATTCCCTCACTCAAAAATTAGATCAGGTTTGATAATCAATTGAGTATCCTTGTGTGCCCACAAGGATACCCTAATGTGTTACCCATGTAAATATCCTTCATTACACAAGCATGGCACACAAGTCAAAGTGTGCATGCCTCCCCAACTTTGACCAAAAAAAAGTGTGTGGGAGCAGTTCAACATAATGAATGGCTCACTTAAGATCTTTGATCTTCTTGTACACTCCTATTCAAAGACTTTCCTATCATTCAAATGATGAATTCTCAAACTAAATAGTATTTTTTTCCATTTATGCCCTTGTAAAGCATACACTACAATCTCAAAATGTACAACGTTCTATGTGTAGACCATTGTAAGTTTTAAATAAGGCACAAAACATGAAGACCATTAGAAGGGACTTAATGTAGAAGGAGATTGGTCCTTGTGAATTTATATAGAAAATTACCCACAAATTCCTTCATTATATCACATCCACACTACATAACCGACTCTTTATTCAACATATACTATGTAGTTGCAGGTGATATTTTTCAAATATGGGTGTGCACCAACTTGATTTCCTACATAGGATGATGAGGTAGAACCTAAAGATATGCCTACATATATACACATCATAAATATAGGATATGTGGATGGTATTTGACCACCATAAATAATAATGTTGGTTGAGCTTAATTAGATATCAAAATAACCAAATCAAAATAGAATTAAGTTCATAGAAACTATCAAGTTATAAGAACATGTGCATGTAATCTCTTTCGAAAAATATCCCAACTACTTCTCCACATCAATATTAAATATTATAACTAACCCAGTAGTGGGTGATATTTTAATTAATGACCCATAGGATTTTCATCACCTATAAAATCCTAGGGCTTACATTGTAAAATGGTCAATATCTTTTAAGAAATATAGTGCTACCAAGATTTTCCGTCCAAGGAGCCCTCTCCTGGTATAAATAATCTTTATCCATTCAATGTTGTATCATATTAGACCTTGAGATTAATATGATATTTGATACTTTATTCATTCTTTGTGTTTTGTGTGTATTCATGGCTTTTTATCCTTGTATATAGATGATCCATCCCTCTAATTGTCATCCTCCCTTCACACCTCTATGTCTAACTAGAAGTTTTTGTAGGTTGTATTATGTGTATACATGGATCTATGTAGGATTTATTTGTGGACCATTTTTCATCCCTAATAGTGTTTCATTGCATTCCTTTACCTCTATGTAAAATAATTATGAATTACATCTAGTTTGGAGTTTATGTATTCAATCAGGTGAGGTGCTCCCTCTATTATTGGTGCATCACATTTCCCTTTCCAATAATCTCTTACCTTTTCCCTTCCTTTTCCCCTTATCAATTATGTGTTTGGCACTAGATGTAGATTTCATTCTATTCTTTTTAATTTTATGTGTTGGTATTAAACTAGGTACATCTAGAATAAGAAGAAGCTAGCCTAATTTTGAGGTTTGTGATAAGGAGTGAGAGAGTACCACACCTTGGGGATGATACCATTGTTATAATGAGATAATGAATAGTTATACAATGTGTGATTGTAAGGTGATAAGTGCAGAAGAGCTACACATTAGTGAGCACAAGTTCCCTTCACAACTATGGGTGCATGTTCCAAGTGATAAGTTTTTATAGCATGCCCAAAGGGACTAAAGTTTAAAAGTGGATAAGATATCAGTGCTAATATTAGTGATTCAAGTGTTGAAGACACTCAGTAGAGCACCTAATGACTCTGACCATTCCTTGTTATTAAGACTATCCTTATATTTATATGTCATTATAGATAAAATCATCTTCAAGGGGAATTGAGTTTTATTTTGTTGAACTACTCATAGGGTCCAGAATAAGTGTAAGTATAGTATCTTTTTATCTCATTAGGAGGGAAACAAATGTAAGATGACCTTCTCCTAGAACTCAATATACACCTCTATTTGATCAATTTCATACATAGAGGAAGATTATTCCCTATCCCCTTCATGGATACATAGATAAATTAACCCTTTATTCCATTTAATGGAGGAATAACATTAATTCTCCCCCAGTATGATGATATTACCATATCTTCTCTTAAGAGCATCCCCTACTTTATTGGATAAAATTTAGTTGTGTATGTAGATCACATACAAGACATACAAAATATTTGTTTTGCTCACAACATGACTATAGGCAACATCATACTGTGACTCTTTACCTTTTCCTTTAAATGGAGAATTATACAATGGTATCATAGTTCACAACCTAGTTCTATTAATAATTAGGCTAAGTTAGGCATAACACTATGTAGATAGTTTGAACAAAAGAGTGACCATATGTCATTGATAGAATAACTTAAGTCTATAACAAGGGATCAAAATGAGTAGATGGTTAACTTCAATTTTATATTATAGATGACTTTAGATTGATTTCCACCCTTGGTTAGGCCTAATAATAACATTGTGTTCTTATACTTCTTGAGAACATTCAATAATGATGTGGTTATAATGATCTAATAAATGGGTGGTGAAATATTACCAGATGTCTGTGAGGTCACTATGTGCATATAACACTACTTCATCAAGCATGTAAAAGTATACCAGTACCCCCTATGCCTTTATATAATAAACCCCCATGTATAAGATCATATTCCCTACCTCCCATTCCAAATATATCCCCCATCATTGTTGTTATTAGCTTTCTAATTCCATAAACTTTTGTACCCTTTCATGAGCTATACATGGCTAAATCCTTATTCAAAATCTTTTAAAATGAGTTGGTGGCACTAAAAATGTATTAGTCATAGCATTCTAGGCTTTCTCAACCCTTCAAATAGTAATATTAATCTAATTGGCCTCCTTACCAACATGTTATGCTGACTCATAACCAAGTCACATATAATAAACCACCATATGCATCAAATCCTAACAATGCAATAAATTCCAGAGCTATTATATCTATGAAAAACAACATGGTGTGGCACTATGAATGGTACTATTTGATCAAATAACCACATGATCAATTTATGTGTGTGAATATAACAATAAATGAGGCACATATGATACATAATATACCACCTCCTCAAGATAATATAAACTAAGGGATGAACTACATATTTTAATGCAAGAATAATATGGATATACACTCTAAAATTAGTATGAGGCTGACTTCAACTATGTGAGTTAGAATGAAGTTCCAATTTTAAAAAATAACCTAATTGCTTTTAACACAATATTTAGGAAGAGATCAATGATGGAGGAACCTTATTATTTAATTCCTTCAACTTATGAATGCCATGTTTAGTAAATATATACCCAAGTGAAAGCACCTATGAAACCTCCAATGCACACAAAATAGGTCATGCAGAAAGAAATCTAGTCCTAGACTAGTGCATGGGTGAGAAAATAGACTACAATTAAAAATGTGTATTTTAAAGGGACTTAAGTACCCTTTAACATAGCCAAGAATATGAATAAAACTAGGATGAATGTTTCCATGTGAGATGCTCTTTCCATTCCTTCCCAAAGGAATTTTTTCAAGATTACCTAAGGGGTTTCCAACCTCATAAGCTATCACAAACTGATCCTATAATGCACATAAGTCTATGCCAACCTAAGGAAGAATTGTGTATAAGTAATAATCCCCCCATTATACATTTTTATGATCATCAATGAGCATCTTATACATAATTAAATGATATATTTAGGCATGATTAGTTCATTTATGCCAAAGAAGACATGTTATGAATAACATATGATCCCATCTAAAAAGGGGTCAATCAATTAGATGGGACAATGGTCAAAACTATGGGAATCATGAAGGACCTAAATCTCACTCTACATGTGTGTTTGAACCTTTCCATTATGTAAGACATTGTAGTCATTGGCTTACCCCCTTAGTTTTCTATATACCTCTTCTAGGATTTTACTACAAAGGTGGGTTGATATTTATCTTGGAATCAGTTCACACATGCTACTTAAAATTAGATACCAAACCAAGGTGACCATCAAGGCCAAGCCTATTTTAAAGAATCACATAGAGCCATATAGTCCTATCTTGGTTGATGAAAATTGAACCTTTTTCAATCAAGAGGAGAATCTAGTTCTTCATGAGACCACCACATCCATTGAAGACGCCCAAAATTAATTTCTTTATAAATGGGAGAAGGAACATTATGAGTGAAATCCATATGATAATGTAGAGGAAAGATGGCTAGGCACATACTATATTCTCAAGGAGAACACATTATTTATTTACCTTATAGATGTGTTATAAGACCTTGAAGGTATATGGTAGTTATGTTTTGATGTATCCTAAATTAAAAATAACATCGATGATGGGGTTTTAATGGTCTCCCCTTAAAAGGAGAAATACTTCCATGTGTTTAGATTACAATTTGGCTACACAAATAATGTTGTTAAGTATGAAACACTGATGTAGGGTTACCAATTGGCACATAACAAAGGGATCAAGGTGATTCAATATTTTGGGGATAATGAACTAGTGTTAAATGAGTTTATAACATGAAACATGTTTTAAAATAATATGTTGAGATCTTATAAACATAGAACATGGGCATGATCGAAAGGTTTGATGATTTTGATATACATTCCATACTAAGGGCATGTAATGATGATGACAATATATTCACAACCATTGGTGAAAAGTATGACCTTTTGCTCAATATAAAGAGAAAGTCCAAGTAGTTTATAAGACTTATAGTCAGACCAATAATCCTAGATAATGAAAGTAATTGGTAAGTGTTTGAGATTGATGAATAAATCATAAACTTATTGCAAGATGATGTTGAGTTTGTGCCAACAATCAACTTCAACTCCAAGCTCAATATGAAGAGCATATAATTTAATCAAATGGAAACAATATGCTTAGGGGGATAATCATTATGGAAAGTATATTTAATTTTGATGATGAGCTAAAAGGGAAAATGAAAAACATGATAATGAAGTAAGAAATCTTGAGGCTAGTGTCCATCTTAGATGACAAGCTTTTAAAAACTTTTAAGGTATGCTTCCCATTTAAAACCAAATAATTCATTGAGCTAAGAAGAAGGTATGATATCTTCACATAGAGATATAAATACCTTAGATGCTTTGATATAGGCTTATCCCAACATACAATCGAGATCAACCCCAATACTAGGTTGGTCAGGTAGAAAAAAGGGTATTTAATCTAAAGTTGAGACCTTAATGAGGAAGGAGCTCTAAAAAAACATTGAGGATAACATAGTTTTAAAATTATACAAATAATCATAGGTGCACAAATATATTATTTGCTAAATGGTTATTTGTGATATAATAGAGTGCTTATGTAGGAGTGTGATTAAATTAAGACTATATTTATCACCAAATGGGGAACCTTCACGTAACAAAGGATCATCTTTAGTCTAATAAATGTAGGAGTTACGTTCTAAATGCCCATGGACATAACATTCAAGGGAATCCATAACAATATCATCTTTTTTTATCTTGATGACAACTATTTTCTCAATATGCACAATAGATCATTTGGGTCACCTAGAACAAATCTTTGAAAAATGTCATGAGTTTGGAATCTCTTGGAACTGAATCAAGGTCAACTTCATAATACATGAAGGCAATATTTTGGGGCGCATTGTCTCCAAAGAGGGATTCATAATCGACCCTGAATGATTCAAAGCCATTATATCTTCCTGTTCCCAAGTCAAAAGAAGGGTCTCCAAAGCTTCTTGAGAAAAAGAAATTTTTTTAGAATGTTTATACCAAGTTACACAACTATGGTGAATCCACTTATAATCATGCTCAATAAGAGTGTTGCATTTATCTAGAACTAGGAATGCCAAATAAATTTTGAGGCATCAATCATGCCTTAATATAAGATTCTATGTTGATAAACCCATATTAAAACAAATATTTCATCCATTGGGCATTTGGTGGAGCTAAAGGCATCTCAAGTATATTTCCACATCAAAAAAATGACCAACTATAATAGCCTATCACTTTATTTAGCTAGGTGCTCAAGGATTATTATTGGCACTAAAATTTTGTATATAAGTACATCCTCAAGATAATAATAATACTCAATAAATTTAGGCACATGTTGTCTACTAATAAGATACATCTTATGGTCTCTCACTCAATTATAAAATAATTATTACTTAGAAATTACATATTAAAAAAGGGATTTGGTTGGGTTGTAAAGGTGATGGAGTATGACATAGACATCTAAATCACCAAGATGGTGTGATGCAAGGGACTCTATAAGAAGTTAGTGTAGAATATGAAGAATGAAGATTGAATAGTTATTACA
This sequence comes from Torreya grandis, assembly GCA_037957365.1. Classification (NCBI taxonomy): domain Eukaryota; kingdom Viridiplantae; phylum Streptophyta; class Pinopsida; order Cupressales; family Taxaceae; genus Torreya; species Torreya grandis. Next base: position 297,462 of record JARHVA010006697.1, on the reverse strand, counting down.
CTATGAGAGAGCCAACTAGAAGGCCAAAACACCCCAAAAAACTAGACTAAGAGCATGGGGATATTTATGTATACTGATACATATCCACAAGGCTTGAATAAGGATAAACGTAGAGACTTTAGATTACAAAACATTCTTTATATGCTTATTAGCAATGCACTTTTTAGAAGAGATATCAATTGAATTCTATTTCAATTTAGATTTCAATAATAGGTGAATAAGATCCTAGAAGATTTCTATAATGGATCAATAAGAGGTCATTATTCATTGAAGACCACTATATTGAAAATCATACAAACTAGATATTATTGGTCAACTCTATTTAAAGATGTGTATGTATATGTGTAAGGCTATAATACATGCGCATTATTTATAGGAAAATATAAATTGGTAGTACTACCCTTGTACCCAATAAAAATTGATCAACCTTTTACATAGTCGGGCTTGGACTTCATTCGCATGATAAATCCACTATCAACTACTAGACACAAATGGATTCTCACAAAAAATGACAAATTTACAAGGTGAACAAAGATGATAATTCTCAAGGAAGATAATGAGGTATCCATTATCAGTTTTGTGAAAGCATTGTCTCAATATTTGGTGTCTAAGATACTATTATCTCTCATAATGCATTTGATTTTCTCACATACAAGATTAATGAATGAGTAGTCAAGTATAAAATCCATCTGAGCACCTCTTCAAACTATTACCCCCAAATTAATGGTTTAGATGAATCAACTAATAATAAATTTATTTACATCATTAAGTGAACCATGGAAGATAATTACTAATCCTCGCATACCAAGCTCAAGATGACCCTCTGAGCAAATTGAATAATGCCAAAAAGGGTGTTAGAAAATTCACCCTTCATGATAGTCTATGATTAGTTATTAAGGGTTAATACATCTCTTTAATTACCCTCACTAGAGATAATTCATTAATTAGAGTTACTTTAAAGTGATCCCATGATAGTGAGGTAAGCTAAACTATTGGAGCTTAAATAACTTAGGGTACAGACTATGATCACTAAAGAGCTTCAATACGTATAAACCAAGAAATTTTTTGATAGGAGTATTTATGATAAAAACTTTGATGAATGAGATTTTATACTCAAATGGGGAATGGATAGATAAAAGGACAAAAATCATACAAAGTTTTATGCTATTTGGAGAATCCCATATGCCACACTCAGTTTTAGGCAACTTAATGCATACTAACTTACAAATCTAAACAAAGAAGTGTTACCTATCCCTGTCAATGGGATTCACCTCAATAATTATCTATGATGATCATGAACACCATTGTAAATAATGGTTTATATGTTTTAATCTCCCTAAATGTTGTGTGCACATACTATTATCTAGAATAATCTATTTTCATCCAAGTGAATGTGTATAGTTTTATTATGTTAGTTTGGTTTTCCTTCATCTAAGAATTAATTAACACAGTTATTTTTTTAATTTTTCCTTATGTAAGGTATCTTAATTAATTCTAAGGTCATTTGTGCTTCTCAAACCTAATCAAATTTAGTAGGATGAATATCAAGTAGTTTCAAATGACTCCATGCCCAATAGATTATTTTAAGGTTGATTGATTCCTGCTTAGTAGGTAATCAGATCGTAGAGGTCACCAAAAATGTTAAATTTTCAAGTCACCCCTTTAGAAAGCATCAAACTTGAATGGGACACATAAATAATCATGTGTTTATGAAATGATTAAGTTCCTAAAAATAAGTCTATGTGTAAATGCTTCCCATCTATACCCTCAATCAATAATCATCTTAGGTTTACTCATTATCTAAGTATTGATATGAACACATAAGTAACCCCTAATGCACTCCCCATGTAACTAATCTTAATTTCACTAGTATGGCACACAAGTCAAAGCATGCAGGCCTCATTGACTTCAAGTAAAAAATGAGATAAGTATGTGAGAGTGGTTCTAAATCATGAAGGGTGCACTTAAGATATACCATATTATTACATGCTCTTATTCAAAGAATTTCATATCATTAAAATTATGAATTCTCAATCCAAATAATATATTTTCCCATCTACACCCTCCTAAATTATGCTCTCAAATTGCACAACATTTTCTTTGTAGATTAGTGTATATTCCAAATAAGTCATAGAATGTGAACACCATCATAATGGACTTAGTATAAAAAGAGATGGGTCCTTGTGAATTTTTAAAAAATACTACCCTTGGTACCCTTTATAATCTTGTGTGTTCACTACATATCCAACTTTGTTTGTCACCTATAATACGTAGCTGCATGCAAGACTTTATAAATATGGGTACGTGATAACTCTATTCCCTACCAAAGATGAGATGGTAGAACCTAAAGATATGTCTACATGGACACACATCAATAGGATGGCCTAGGTGGATGGTATATGACTACCATAAATAAATTATGTTTTAGCTCAATTAGATATCAAAATAACTAAATTGGAATATATTTAAATGTAGGGTGACTATCAGGTTATCAAAACATGGGTATGTGATCTCTTCTAGTAAATATCCCAACTACTTCACCACATTAGTATTAAATATTGTAAGTATTGTAGTAGTGGGTGAGATTTTAATTAATTACCTATGGGATTCTCATTGCCTATAAAATCTTGGGGATTACATTCTAAAAGGAATGACATCTTTTGAGCACTGTAACACTACTAAAATTTTCCCTCTAGTGATCCCTCTCCTAGTATAATGAAGATCTACCTATTTAAGCTTGTTGTAATTCCTTATACATATCATAAGCTTAATATTTACCCTTGGAGAGAGTTATTTAGTCTCCCTCCAATTGAGATACACAATGGGAACAACCCCAGGTTGTGGTCATATATGATGGGGTTGGACCTTTGGAAAAAGATAGCTTCCTCTTGATGTTCACCTAGACTAATGATAAACTAATTATTCACAAGGAAAAGGGTTAGAAAGAGGATAAGGGCTCTTAAGAAGGATAAAATGGTGATTCACCAAAGTTAAATGTACACTCATATAAGATTGAACACACATTGGATCAAGAAAAGACAACTATGTCTTACTCAATCTCACTAGTTACATAAATGTTTCATAGAAGAGGTTCCAAGTAGAACACTAATATAGACCTAAAAATTAGCTTAAAAGAACCTTAAAATAGGAAAATATAAGGATAATAAACTAAGAAGAATCTCATTCACAAATTAACCAAACACAATAATACTAAGCACTAATTAAAGATAAGAGATAGGTAAAGAGTTGATCTTATTACTTCAAAAGGTAGTTCTTAAAATATTTTGATAGGCTTTAATTGTATTAAATGATCACACATTTTCAAGAGTCTCAATGAGTTTCCTTGTCTCAAAAAAAAATGAAAATTCTAAGAGTTCAGAACCCCTTCAATGGGAATGAGACTAGGATAAATAGGAGAGAGAGAGAGAGAGAGAGAGAGAGAGAGAGAGAGAGAGAGAGAGAGAGAGAGAGAGAGAGAGAGAGAGAGAGAGAGAGAGAGAGAGAGAATGTGGAATCACACCATGAAAAATGGGAGACACCATTTCAAATCATTAATTGAGCTTGAACTACCACTTTTTAATCAATCAGGACACTACACATGGCTTATTAAGTAGGAAAGTCCTTAAAGGTTTTGAAGATGTATTGAATGCCCCTAGTTGTAGTTCCCAACACTAGACTTTTTCTTTAATATTTCATTCCATCTCTCACTTGAGGAAAAAACTTCATGCTCATAGTTCTAATAGAAATATGGCTTTATGCATTTTAGGCATTTTTTTGTTGAAAATATGGCCATGCTGAAGAATGATGGCCCTTTGCATTAATAACATATCTTCTCTATTTTCATTTTTGGATCACAGGTCCAACCTATAAATGGAAAACTAATTTAAGATTATTGGTTTTCCTATAGTTTTGATTCATAAAATAAGTTCATAAGTGCATTTTAGAGCTCTTATGGTAATGCTTAGTCTTGTTTCATCATTTAAACTATTGACCCTTTATTTATATTAGGTCTAAAAAACCTATTTTGTCCCTATGTAGCATTAATGATGATGATAGATCTCATAATGTCCATTTGGTTTAGCCCAGAATGAGATCAAGCTAGGTTTTATTGTCTTTACCTTTATTGGGTCTAAAAATGCCTTATCAACTTTCATGAAAATTTCCTACACTCACCCTTTGCTTATTATTTATCATGCATGACTTGAACTATTGACATTTTTACCTTTATTTGTGCCATCTATCTTGACTTGTATGATCAAGTGAGAGCCATCAATACTAACCTTGACCTGTTAACTTTGTTTAAGTTAGTACCCCATGTTAATCACACATTAGTTTTAAGGATTCATTATTAGTCTATAACCTCATGCACTTGTGCCACATGTCAACCTATCAAGCTCCTTGACCTTTTTAATCATCTTACACTATTGGATCATAATGTAAAAAGTAGCACTACTCATTGATTTAACTCCCCACCTCCTTGTTAGTCAAGCTTGTATCATTATATCTTTGATTGATTGATCCACACCATTAGATATTCTCCAACTTGTACCATTTTAAGGGATTTAACCCATGGAACTTTTGAATTGTTTGAATCTAGTGTGACCCATTGGATATTTCTTTTTAGTATGAAAAATAGTGTAGACCATTTGATCTTTATTAACTTTGAACTCATTAAGGGTGTTTTAAACCCAAAAGGTTACTTTACAAAGCTTAAAATTTACACTCACATGGAATTCTTGCTCTATAGGTTCCAGTTTGAAGCTCCATAACTTAGGCTAGAAATCTCATGTGGATATGAAACTTTAAAATCATGTTCCTATCATGAATAACTTTGATGTCCCTATAATATCTTAGATAGTGATGTTTCTGAGTGGACTTATAAAATACATAAGTGAATTGGTTTGTTTTTTCTAGCATGATGTCTTGGTGATGGTCTGGCTCTAGTTACTTTCTAAATCCAAACAACCTATCACATTTATTTATAAAATTATAATTTATGACTTTCAATTAAAACCACATAGATTAGTGTTTCTATTTTTGCTACTTTCTCTCTATTGGTACAAGGTTTATGTTGTGTGCCATAACTACATCAACTAGTTTGACCTAGTTTCTTTTGTGTTTATTTAAATGTTATACTAAATAACACTATATCATCAAATTCATAACTATTAAAACCTATATCTATACTTAGAACATAGTGGACCCACTCCACAGTGTCTCTCACAATTTTCCATTCTATAAGAGACAATCATTCTATTTGACCCAGTCTCTCACAAGATGGTCTTTAGTGCTTTCCAATATAACATAATTTATTTAATTGAATGTGTCTTTTCCAATTCATTCTATTGGTTTTCAATCTAAAATTAGTGGACATGGTCAAGTCCATACCACTTGGTTGATTTAGTTCTTTATTCTTAAATCTTGCTTAGCCAATCTAGTTATGCATCCATCTAATATTTCTCCTATTTTCACCTTTTCTCTTCAGTCATATAACTTAATTATAAACATAATTAAATACCCTATTAGAATCTTTTTGGACAACCTTAATCCATTTAGAAAATATATGGGGTGTTCTTTTCTTCCTACCTTCATTACCTAAGAAGATGCTCACTCTTGGTGTAATTTATCTCATCCTTCATCCTTGGACAACAATATGGTTCAAATTACCCCAAATAATGATACTAATGGATTAGATCCATTTCACACTTCTCAAGACAATTCGCTCAAAATCACCTTATTACACTATAGGGGTGATTGACATAAGCTTAACCAATAACCCTATAGGAAATATTTTAAACACAAATAACCCACCACATAACAATCCTCCACCCTAAAACTCATACCCTAATATCAATCTATGGAATTTTCCTCTTACCAATCCCAATAATCCACTTTTAAACACTAATAAGACCAATCCACCAAATAACATCATTAAAATTCTTGCACAAATAGTTTGATAAATAAATATTATAAAAACATCTAATATTTATCAAATTATGCAAATGTAACATCATTTATTAAACATGTATAATCAAACTCCTCTTATTTTATGTCAAAATAACCAAAATTTTAACCCTCCATCTCTCAGAGATTCCATGGGAAATATCATTCCCCAACACCCTATGCATAACAAGATGCTCCAAACTATTCAAAATGAACCTTGAGATCCATTAATTGTTTCTATTGATATTTGAAATATCTCTCCAATAATTAAATATTATGGGACCAAAGACCTTGCATATTTCTTTAAAACATTTGGTAATATTTACAAAGAGTGGATTCAAACCAATACCTTTGATACCAACCAACTTATAGTTAAAACATTCACATGAGATGTATTAGAATGTTGCAATCAACTCCCTCAACATTCCATATGGAAACTTGATGATTTAGTCAATCCTCTTGTAAAAACATTTCAAGATAATGATCTTCTTAAAAATTGTCTTAGTCACTTTATCAATGGTGAAAAATCCCGTTCTGAATCATTTCATGATTTCATTAAATAATGGAAATATTTCACTCATAAATATGATCATAAAATGACTAATGATAACCTATTTAAAATATTTATAACCAACTTAACACCTTAACTTTAATATAAAGTTCAAATGCTTTCTCCCTATACTCTAAATGATGCAATTGATAAAGATAAAAGACAAGAATTTCTTATGAAGCAATTTGAGCCCAACCTTAAATCCATCAAGGGATCTTTCCAAAACTCCACTAATGCATTTACTATTCATCCTCAAAAAAAATAGGAGTAATCAAAGTGGATAAACCAAAATATTCTCATACGCCATTAACAATTGAAAAAATGAAACAATTATTAACTCCTTCTAAAGTTTTCACCTACGCTAATAATCTAGCTACATGGTATGATGCTAACCAATTTTATTGGTTTCATTCTGATGTGAGTTATTCTCATGAAAAATTTCATGGTATTATAATTTTTTTTGTTTCTTTTATGTTTGGAGGTGAATTCAATCATGATGCTATGATCAAAATATGTCATCATGATTATGTCAAAACCTCTCAAAAGAAAAAATTTACAAAGCCTTCATCATATAATCATCAAAAATATTTTTCTTCTTCCAACCCACAATATTAAAATGAGGATATATGTGTAATTATAAATTATTATGACCAATTACCAATATGTGAATGTAACCAAAGTCAATTATAGATGCAAACTTGCCCACAAATATCTTGTCACTAAGCCTTAAAAACTATCAAATGAAGAAAAAAATTTCAAAGACACCACAACCACCACTACCATACCTTTTGAAACAAATGATGGAACACTACCAAAAACAAAACTTCAATCTAATTCTGTTGTTCTTATAAAAATCATTATACCTCTAAAACCTCATATTGGATCTTCATCTTCAAAATATAATGAGAATTTCTTGGAAGAACTCAATTTCATGCCTTGTAAAATACCTCTCATGATGTTATTTTGTACTTATTCATATCACCACTAATTTTTAATTCAAAAATTAAAAGAATTGAACAACCATCAACCCTTGAGGTGGAAAAACCTCCTCAAGACCCTTCACCTATATAAGTTCATTATTTTCAATTCTAATAAACCTTACATAGAATTTATTGAAGAAGAAATGCTTAACTATGTAATTTTTTTTTGAGATGAAGATCCACCTCTCTTCATTAAAAATGAAAATAATACCACCCTTATTCAAAAACTATTAGTAGATGAAGGGTTAGAAATTAATTTTACATCCATTTGGTTAATTAAACAATTTGGATATACCAAATATTAACTTAAACAAACTCATCTCACATGTTTCAAATTTGATAGGATAAATAAAAAACCACTTTGTTGTATTTAGATCCCCCTCACTATTAGACCCAATAGAATACATACCAAGTTTATTGTCCCTGATTTACCACTTTCTTACAATATACTCTTAGGATTCCTATGGACACATCATATAAGGGGTATTGCCTCCTAGGGTACTTAATGTACTAAATTCATCCATAATGGAAAACACTATAAACATGAGGCCTATCCTAATCCATGGAGTATTGAATTACCAAACCCAAAATCTCAGTATCAAATTCCAGCCATTCCTTGCATTAATAATGCACCTCTACCTAAATTCGTTGACATGAATCCAAATTTATGGGTCAATCTTATTGATTCTAATGAATTATAAAATACTTATAATACCATTTACTTACCTCCTTACATTTTAGAGTGGATTCCTCCTTTATTTCCATGTGATAGTACCATCCCTCTAGTTGATGAGATCATTTAAATTCATCCTCTATGTAATGCACATGAATTTTCTTACACAAAAGATGATTTTACATGTGATGAGTATGGAATGGACAAATTATAACAAGATACTTTAAAAATGTATCCTCACAAATTTAGAAATTTATTTGCATCTAGTTATGATGCTTACTTAGAAAAAATACATACATTATTTAACAAATACGATGATAATTATATCATGGATATATCTCAATCATGAGAATTAGACATACAAAAATACCAACAAACATTAACCAAAATGCATGACTTAAAATATGATGTAAATGTCATTCATATATCAACTGATATTTAATCACAACCTAAAGTTCATGTATTTATCATTAATTCTCCACTTCTAGATAGCTCATGGGTACTTGAACAAAACTTAACTCTAAAAGGTTTAGAAACTTCTAAACCATATATAATTTATACACAATCAACCAATATAATAACTTTCCTTCCTTATAATGATCCTATAGATACCACTAAATCAGCCCACCTTAACTCAATTTAACGTCCATCTATAACATAATCTAACAAACCTATCATCAATCCAATTGAATATACTCAATCGCAACCTAGAATTAAACCTACACCCAAAATTACCTCTGATGTAAAAGCCACAAATGTATGATAAATACATTATAAATATGATTATAATTGTAATAAAATCATTTATATCTAATTATATGTTGAATATCATGGACATTTACCCATGCTCCCTAGTGATGAAGATATACCTAAATTATTCCATGTTATAAAACATGAGATCCCCTCACAACATCATAAACTTGAAAACTTCACACAAAATATCATTTTTTAAATAATTTTATTACTATTTTGGATCCTTATAAAAATCCTATTTCTTTTCTTACTCATGCTCCATACCATTTCCAAGATATAAATTTTATGCTCATTGAAGAAATCACAAGAATAGAATATGGTGCACCATATGTCCTAGGCCTATTACTATCTCTAAAGAACACATGCCAATAGAGCATGATAAATTTATATTATTCTTTGAAAAATATCATATAACCTTTATTTGGTCATATGAATATATGATAAGTATTGAACCTAGTATTGTTTTATATAATATCATCACTTACCTCGATCCAAACCCCATTAAACAAAATAACAAAAATTTCCACATAAAATTTGTACCTTATGTCACAAAGAAATTATCAAACTTTTGGATTCCAAATTTATCAAACCTATGGACTTTTTGGAATGGGTATGAAACATCATTCCAGTTCATAAGAAAATATCCATGTTCATTTTTATATGCATTTATTTTCATAATCTTTAACTCACATGTCTAAAAGATAACTTCCTATAAAATTTAATATATGCTATAGTAAATTCCACCATTGGATAGGAAATTTTTTCACTTATGGGTAGTTTTTAAGGCTATAATCAAATTATCATATCCCCTAAAGACCAACATAAAACAACATTTACTATGGAATGGGGCACCTATTTTTATGTCAAAATTCCCTTTGGTCCTAAAAATTCTAGACAAACCTATAAACATGCAATGACCCATATATTCCATGATCTTATACATAATATAGTGAGAACCTATGTTGTTGATCTCACTTCCAAATCAAAAAGCTGAAAAATGCATCTCACTTATCTAGCTATCATTTTTTCAATCTACTAATCAAATATAAAGTTAAACTTAACCCATAGAAATGTGTATTTGGATTGACATTTGGTAAAATTTTAGTGTTTTTAGTATCTTTTCAAGGCATTAATGTTTATCTATCCAAAATAAACATAATCATCAACATGCCTATTCCTCACTCAATTCTAGACATATGCACTTACCTTAAAAAACTTAGGAAATTTTTATAATTCATCCCAAAAATGGATTACCATATATACTCTACCAATTCCCTTTTAAAAAAGGTAATGATTTAGAATGGATAGATTCATTTCAAAAATATTTTTAAAATATGAAATAATCTTTTCTCCATCCTTCTACTCTTAGACCACCTTAAAACAACCATCCCTTAATATTATATAACTCATCTATCCCCATATCAATTGGAGTAATGCTTGCCCAACAAGATGATATTGGTAGAGAGTACACTATTTACTACATTAGTCAAGTACTTATTGAATACAAAATAATTTTATACCAAATTAGAATGTGATTAAATTGATATATATTTTGTAGATGAAAATATACATAATTACATGCTCTATCAGACCACTTATGTCATTATCCACTCTGATCCACTTCATCATTTCTTCTCCAAATGATTCCTACCTAGAGATATAATTAGCGAATGGATGGTCCTATTTATGGAATTTGACCTTATAATTATTACATAAAAATATATCAAAGGACAAGTCATCACTGAAAAAAATTTTAGTGGCACCTTTACTAGCAATAAATCACCTTCAATATAATCTCCATGATGATAACATTATTTTATTGGTATTAACCCAGCTATCTCTCTTAAATATTATTTTCATAATTTCACTTCTGATTTAGAATAAAATAATAATGAAGATACCAATATCACTTTCAATAATATTAAACCCAAAGTATTTATTGAAGAACTCCTTGAACTTACCATCAAATTGAATGAAGAAACATGGACCCTCCACTTTGATGGTGCCAAATGCTTCTAATGAGCTGGGGTAGAATGTATTCTAACAAACCCACATGGTAAGATCATACCTTTTACATATATAGTAACCTTTTATGCCATTGATAACATGGCCAAATATGAATTTCTAATATTATGCATGAAATCAAAACTCAACTTAGGTAATCTCAAAAAATATGTCATTAATTATTCTAAAAAGTTTAATCCTTGTTAACTCCATGATGTTCTAATCCACTCATCACTATATGAACTCCAAAAAATTGAGTCTCCTTGGCCATTATTTATGTGGTGATTACATCTCATTTGTAAACTAATTTAGTCATTAGATGGTCATGTTTTTATCATTAATTCTACTAAAAATTTTACCAAATGGGTAGAATCCATGCCACTTATCAATGTAATGAGAACTAATATTTTTAAATTTATCCTTAACCAAATAATTTGTCACTTTAGATTTCCCTAGACTATCATCTTTTATAATAGTGAAAATTTCAAAATCAAGGACATGAAATAGTTATTTGCAAAATTTAAAATTTTCCACAATTTTTCCACACCTTACCATCCATAATGTAATGGTCAAGCAGAGGCCACTAATAAAATTATAAATAAAATCTTACAAAAGACTATTTGAGAAACTTGTTTTGGTAGGAACCTTCATCTATATCCTACACTTTAGGTCTATCATACTAGCATATGTACTACCACGAGGGAAATACAATTCTCACTAGTATATGGTTATGTTGAATTTTCAACCTAGCTCTTCATTAAGTGCTAAACTCAAATATATTGCATAAATAGTCATGTGCTTATATATTCATTAAGTTCCCAAAAATGAGAATGCACATGGATGCTTCCCATCCATTCCCTCACTAAAAAATTAGATCAATTTTGATAATCAATTAAGTATTGATTCATACCCACAAGGAGACCCTATTATGTGCCCCATGTAGATATCCTTCATTTCACAAGAATGGTGCACAAGTAAAAGTGTGAATGCCTCCCTGACTTTGAGTAGAAAAAGAGATAAGTGTGTGGGAGCAGTTCCATATCATGAATGGCTCACTTAAGATCTCCAATATTCTTGTGCACTCTTATTCAAATACTTTCCTATCATTCAAATGATGAAGTCTCAAACCAAATAGTAGTTTTTTTCATTTACACCCTTGTAAAATATACATTACAATCTCAAAATGTGCAACATTCTCTTTACAGACCATTACAATTTTTAAATAAGGCACTGACCATGAAGACCATTACAAGGGAATTAATGCAAAAGGATATTGGGAATTTTGAATTTATATAAAAAAATTACCTTCAAATTCCTTTACACTATCATAGCTACACTTCATAATAACATCTTTATGCAAAATATAATATGTAGTCACATGTGATATTTTGAAAATATTGGTATGCACCAACTCTATTGCCTACAAAGGATGATGAGGTAAAACCCAAATATTCACCTACATAGCCACACATCAAAAATATAGACTAGGTGGATGGTGGTTGACCATAATGAATAATAATGGTGGTTAAGCTCAATTATATATCAAAGGAATGGAATCAAAATAGAATTAAGTGTATGGAAACTATTAGGTTATCATAACATGGGCACACAATCTCTTCTAAAATATATCACAACTGCTTCTCCACATCAATATTAAATATTATAACTAACCTAGTAGTGGGTGATATTTTAATTAATGACCCATGGGATTTTAATCGCCTATAAAATCCTATGTCTTACATTGTAAAAGGTTCAAAATATTTTGAACACTATAATGTTGCCAAGATTTTCCCTCCAAAGATCCCTCTCTGAGTATAAAGAATCTCTATCTATTCAATCTTCTTATATCACATTATACCTTGAGATTAATAAGTGATGAGATACTTTATTAACTCTTTGTGTTTTATCTATATTCATGGTTTTTAATCCTTCTTATGTAGATGATTCATCCCTTTAATTTTCATCCTCCCTTCAAACCTTTATGTCGAACCAAAAGTTTTTGCAGGTTGTATTCTATGTATACATGGGTTTGTGTAGGCTTTATTTGTGGACTATTTCCCATCCTTAGTGTTGTATTACATTCTTTTACCTCTATGAAAAATAATTATGCATTGCATCTATTTGGAGTTTATGTATTTAGTATTTTAGTTTTATTATGTCATCAATCAGGTGAGGTGCTCCATCTATTCTTGGTGCATCACCTTTTACTTTATAACAATCTCTTAACTTTTCCCTCCCTTTTCACCTTATTAATTATAGGTTTTTTAGTAGATGTAGATTTAATTATATTATTTTTAGGTTTATGATTTGGTCCTAAACTAGGGCATCTAGAATAGGAGAAAGCCAGCCTATGTTTGAGGTTTGTCTTAAGGAATGAAATAGTACCATACCTTAGGGATGATCCCATTATTATAGGGAGACAATGAATAGTTATAAAAGGTGTGAGTTTAAGGTCTTGAGTGCAGAAAAGCTACACATTAGTGTACACAAGTGCCCTTCACAGCTATTGGTGCATGTTTTAAGTGATAACAGTTTTTGGCATTCCCAATGGGACTTGAGTTTAAAAGTGGCTAAGAGATTCGTGCTAATATTAATGACTAAAGTGTTGAATATCCTCGATAGAGAACTTTGTGACTATAACCATTCATAGTTATTAAGACTAGACTTATATTTATATGTTAATATGGACAAGATCATCTTCAAGGGGAATTGAGTTTTATTTTTTTTAACTACCTATGGTGTCTAAAATAAGGTAAATTCTAGTATCCTTTTCTCCTATTTGGAGGGAAAGTGATGTAAGATGACCTTCTCATAGAACTCAATATACACCTCTATTGGTCAATTCCATACACATAGAAGAATAATATTCCATGTCCCCTTCATGGATACATAGATAAATTAACCCTTTTTTCCCTTTAATATAGGAATCTCATTGATTCTCCCCTAGTATGATGGTATTCCCATAGCTTTTCTTAAGATCATCCTCTACTTTACTAGAGAAAAGTCAACAATGCATGTAGAGCACATATAAGATAGAAAATATTTGTTTTATTCACAACATGACTAAAGAAAACATCATGGTGTGACTATTTGCCTTTTCCTTAAAATGGATAATGATCCAATGGTATTATATCTTGTGACCTAGTTCTATTCATAAGTAGGATGAGTTAGTCATAACACTATGCAGATAGTTTGAAGAAAAGAGTGACCACATGTCACTGATAGAACAACTCAAGACCATCGCAAGTGTTCCACATGAGTATATGGTTAACCTTAGTTTTATATTTTAGAGGACATGGGATTGATTTCCACCCTTGGCCTAATCCTGACACTATGTTATTATACTTCTTGAGTGTGTTGAATAATGATGTGGCTATAATGATCCAATAAATGGGTGGTGAAATATTACCAAATGCATATGAGGTCACTATGTGCATATAAAATTATTTGATTCAAGCATGTAAAATTGTACCAATACTACCTATGCTCTTATATACTAAACCCCTATGTAAAAGTTCATCTTCCCTACCTCCCATTCCAAATATGGCCCCCACCCTTTTTACTATTAGCTTGTTAATTCTGTCAACTTTTGTTCCCTTTCATGACCTACACAAGGTTAAATCCATATTTAAAATCTTTGAAGATGAGCTGGTGGCACTAAAAAGGTAGTATTCATAGCATTCCAAGCCTTATCATACTTTAAAATAGTAATATCAATCTAATTGGCCTCTTTACCAACATGTTGTTCTAACTCAAAACCAACTCACATACAATAAAACACCCTATGCATAAAATCCTAACAATGTAAATAATTATAGAGATATTATACCTATGTAAAATAACATGGTGTGGCACTATGAATGGTATTATCTTATTGAATAACCACATGATCAAGTCATGTGTGTGAATGGAACAATAAATGAGGCACCTATGATACATAATGTACCACCTACTCAAGAGCCACCATCTATTTCATATCAACTAAGGGATGAAATACATGTGTTAATGCAAGAACAATATATATCCACCCTCTCAAATTGGTAGGACGGTGACTTCAACTATGTGAGTTAGAATGAATTACCAATTGAATAAAATTACCTAGTTGCTTTTAACATAATATTTAGGAAGAGATAAATGATGGAGGAACCTTATTATTCAATGCCTTTAACTTATACATGCCAACTTTAATGCATATATACCCCATTTAAATCACCTATGTAACCTCCAATGCACATAAAATATGCCATGTAGAAATAAATCCAATCCTAAACTAGTGCATGGGTGAGAAAATAGACTATAATTCAAAAGGTGCATGTTAATGGGACTCATATACCCTTTAAAATTTATAATAAGATGAATAATATTGGGATGAATGTTTCCATGTGGGATTCTCTTTCCATTCCTTCCCAAAGGAATTTTTTTCAAGATGCACTAAGGGGTTTCCAACCTCATGAGACATCATAGACTGAGCCTACTATGCACATAAGTATATGCCAACCTAAGTAATAGGTTTGTAAAAGTAATAAGTTCCCCCCTCCCCCCATTCTACACTTTTATAATCATTAGTGAGCATCTCATAGATAATTAAATGATATATTTAGGTGTGATTAGTTTTGTGATGCCAAAAAAGACATGATAGGCATAATATATGATCTAATATCAAAAAGGGTCAATTAATTAGATGGGGCAATGGTCAAAATTATGGGAATCGTTAAGGACATACATATCACTCTCTATGTGTGTTTTAAACTTTCTATTGTGTAAGACATTATAAACATTAGATTACCCCCTTACTTTTATATTTACCTCTTTTGGTATTTTACTACAAAGGTGGGATGATATTTATCTTCAGATTGGTTTCACATGCTACATATAATTAGATACTAAACCAAGGTGACCATCAAGGCCAAGCCTATTTTAAATAATCATAACGAGATATACACAACTATCCTAGTTTATGAAAATTTCACCTTGTTCAATCAAGAGGAAAATATAGTTCTTCATGATACCACCACACCCCTTGAATAGGTAAAAAATGAATTACTTGATGAATGTGAGATGGAACATTATGAGTGAAATCCATATGACAATGCAGAGAAAACATGACTAGGCGCATACTGCATTCTTGAGAACACCTTATTTCTTGACCTTGTAAAGGTGCAACAATACCTTGAAGGTATATGGTAGTTATATTTTCATGACTCCCAAAGCAAAAATGGAATAGGTCATGGTGTTATAATTTTTTTCCTTCAAAAGGATAAATTCTTACATGTTCTTAGATTATAGTTTGGCTATACAAATAATGTTTTTGAGTAGGAGGCCCTAATCCAGGGTTGCCAATTGGAACATAAGAAAGAAATCAAGGTTATTCAATATTTTGGGGATAATTAATTGGTGGTAAATTAGGTTAGAGCATGAAACATGTCTAAAAACAATCTGTTGAGATATTATAAACATAGAACATGGGATATGATCAAAAGGTTTAGTGATTTTGATATTCATTCCATACCAAGGGCATGTAATGATGATGTTAATATAATCATAACCATGGGTTCATAGTATGACATATTTCTTAGTATAAAGATCAATCCCAAGTAGTTTTTAAGTCTCATAGTTAGACAAATAATCCTAGATAATGAAAGTAATTGCTAAGTGTTTGAGAGTTATAAATGAATCATCAAATTATCACAAGATGATGTTGAGTTTTGTGCCAAAAATCAACCTCAACTCCAATATCAATATAAATATCATATCATTCCATAAAATTTAAATAAGATGCCTAGGGTGATAGTAATGCTAGAAAGTATATTTAATTTTGATGATGAGATGAAAGGCAAAAGGAAAACCATGACAATGAAGGAGGAAATATTTAGCCCGATGTCCATCTCTGATGACAATATTTTAAAAAAATGTAAGGTATACTCCTAATTTGAAACCAAATAATTAATTGAGCTAAGTAGAAGGTATGATGATATATTCACATAGAGATATAAAGACCTTAAATGCTTTGATATATGCTTAGCCCAATATACAATTAAGATTGATCCCAATACTAGGCTAGTTAGGTAAAAAGAAAGGGTAGCTAATATAATATTGAGACCTTAATGAGGAAGGATATATTAAAAATCATTAAGGATAACATAATTTAAAAATTATACAAACAGTCATAGGTGCACAAAGATATTCATTGCTAAATGGTTTATTGTGATATAATAGAGTGCTTGTGTATGAGTGTGATTAATTCAAAACTATATTTACCACTAAATGGGGCACATTTATGTACCAAAGGATCATATTTGTCTAATAAATGCATGATTTAACTTCTAAATTTCCATGGTTATGACATTAAAGGGACTCCTTAATAATCTAATCTTTATTTATATTGATGACAACTATTTTCTCAATCTTTTAGGACACATTGTCTCGAAAGAGGGAGTCATAATCAACCCTAAATAAGTCAAATCCATTCCATCCTCCCACTCCCATGTCAAATAAGGGTCTCCAAATATTCTTGATAAAAATAAACTTTGTCAAAAGGTTTATGCTAAGTTTCACAACTATGGTCAATTCCCTTATAGTGATGTTCAATAAGAGTGTTGCATTCATCTAGAGATAGGAATTCTGAATAAAATTTAAGGAATAAATCATGTCATAGTATGAGAAACTATGTTGATAAAAATATATTACAATAAATATTTCATCCTTTAGGAATTTAATGGAGCTAAATGCATCTCAACTATTCTTGCACATCAAAAAAATGACCAACTAGGGTAGTCTATCACTTTATTTAGCTAGGTTCTCAAGGATTATGATTGGAACTATTTTTTTTTATATAAGTACATCCTCAAGGTAATAATAGTGCTCAATAAATTTAGGCACATTCTCTCTAATAATAAAATATATTTTATGGTCTCACACTCAAGTATAACGAAATTGTTACTTAGTAAGGACATAGGCAAGAAGAGATTTGGTTGGATCACAAAGGTGATGGAGTATGACATAGATATCCAAATCAACAATACATTGTGAATAGAGGGACTCTATAAGAAGTTAGTGGAGAATATTAATAGTTAATACTACATAGTTTTTGAACTATGTCAGAACCAACTAGATGGCCACAACACCCCAAAAATCTAGACTGAGAGCATGGGGATATTCTTTTAGACTGACCCATATTTGCATGGCTTAAATAAAGATAAACCTAGACACTTTAGATTAAAAACCATTCCTTATATGCCTTTTAGTGGTGAAATTTTAAAAATAGATATAAATTAAATTCTATTTCAATGCATAGAGCAACAATAGGTGAATAGGATCTTACAAGAGTTCTACAATGGATCGTTAGGATGTCATTACTCTTCAAAGACCATTATAGAAAAAATCATGAAAGCTAAATATTATTGGTAAAATATATTTAAATATGGATATGTATAGATGTAATCATGTAATAAATGTGGCTTATTTATATTAAAATATAAATTGGTATCCCTACCCTTGTACCCAATACAAATTAATCAAATTTTTACGTAGTGGGGCCTAGACTTCATCAGCATGATAAATCCACTATCAACCACTAGATAAAAATGGATTCTCACAAAAAATGACTAATTTATAAGGTTAATAGAGATTATATTACCCAAATAATCTAATTATCTCTCCATTTTAAATGTTTATGAAATCATTATCTCAATATTTGGTGTCCAAGCCACTATTATCTCCCGTAATGCTTCTAGTTTTCTCACATCTAAGATTAATGAATGAGTAGTCAAGTATAAAATCCATCCAAGTACCTCTTCAAACTATTACCCCAAAATTAATGGTTTGTATGAATCAACTAACAATAAATTTATTCACATCATCAAGTAAACCATGGAAGATAAATACTAATCCTAGCATACCAAGCTCAAGATGACCCTCTAAGCAGATTGAATAATTCCAAAAAGGGTGTTGGAAAATTCACTCTTCATGTTAGTTTATGAGAATTTATTAAGGGTTCTTACATCTCTTTAATCACCCTCACTAGAGATAGTTCATTAATTATATTTACTTGAAAGTGCTCCCATGACAATAAGGTATGCTAAATGGAGCTCAAAGAAACTAGGGTGCAAACTATGATCACTATAGAGCTTCAATAGGGGCAAACCAATAAATTTTTTGATAGGAATGTTGATGATAAAAAAATTTATGAATGAAATTTTTTACTCAAATTGGGAATTGATTGAAGGACAAAAAACATACAAATTTTTATTCTATTTAGAACATTCCATATACCATAGTCAGTTATAGGCAAGCCAATGCATACCAACTTAAAAAGTTAAATAGAGAAGTGTTGCCTATCCCCATCAATGGGATTTACCTCAATAAATATATTTAATGATCATGAATACCCTTGTAAATATTAATTTATTTATTTTAATTTCCCTAAGTGTTGTATACACATACTATTATCTAGAATAGTTTGTTTTCCTCTGAGTAATTGTGCATAGTTTTATTATGTTAGTTTTGTTTTAATTCATTTAAGCATTATTTTAAATATTTATTTTCTTTTTTTTTCCTTATGGAAGTTGTCTCAATTCATTATAATTTCATTTTTTCTTCTCGAACCTAATCAAATTTAGGAGGATGAATATCAAGTAATTTTAGATGACTCTATGCCAAATGGATTGTTTCAAGGATAATAGATTCCTAATTAGTAGTAAATCAGATCATAGAGGATGCCAAAAGTGTTGAATTTTCAACTCACCCCTTTATAAAACATCAAAATTTAAGGGAACACATAAATAGTCATGTGATTATGCAATGATTAAGTTCTTAAAATTAAGTCTGTTTGTAAACACTTCTCATACACACCCTAAATCAATAATCATCTTGGGTATATGCATTAAATAAGTATTAATATGAACCCATAAGTAACCCACAATTTAATCATGTAGATAATTATAATTTCACTAGTATGGCACACAAGTCATAGCATGCAAACCTCCCTAACTTTGAGTAAAAAAAGAGATAAGTGTGTGGGAGTTATTCTAGATAATGAAGGGCATGCTCAATATATCTCATATTATTATGATATATTATTAAAATAATATTATATAATTAAAATTATGAATTATTAATCTAAATAATATATTTTCCCATCTACACCCTTGTAAAATGTGGACTATGCTCTGAAACTGTAGAATATTTTTTTTACAAACTAGTGTATGTGTTAAATAAGTCATAGAACCTTCACTCCATCATAAGGGACATAGTATATAATGATAGTTATCCTTGTGTATTTATATTAAAAAATACCCTTGACATCCTTCATAATCTTATGGCTTCACTACATATCCAACTCTCTATGCAACATATAATACATAGTCGTATGCAAGACTTTACAAATATAGGTGTGTGATAATTCCATTATCTAAAAAAGATGAGATGGTATAACCTAAAGAAATGTCTACATGGCCACACATAAATAGGATGGCCTAGGTGGATGGTAGATGCGTACCATAAATAATAATGGTGGTTGATATTGATTGGATATCAAAGTAACTAAGTCATAATAGAACTAAATGTAGGGGGGTTGTCAAGTTGTCAAAACATGGGTATGTGATCTATTCTAATGAATATCCAAAATACTTCTCCATATCAGTATTAAATGATGTATCTATTTTATTAGTGGGTGATATTTTAATTAATTACCTATGGGCTTCTCATTACCTATAAAATCCTAAGGATTACATTGTTAAAAGGTTGACATCTTTTTAGCACTGTAACATTACCAAAATTTACCCTCTAGGGAGCCCTCTCCTTGTATAAAAAAAGATATACCTATTTAATCTTGTTTATTTATTTATACCTACTATAGACTAAATTTTCACCCTTGAAGATATTTCTTCAAGCTCCCCCAAATTGAGCTACATAATGGGAACAACCCTAGGCTATGGGTTACCTATGACAGGGTTGCGCATTTGGAGAAGGCTAGCTTCCTCTTGATGCTCACCTAGACCAATGATAAACTAATTATTCATAAGGAAAAGGGTTAGAAAGAGGATAAGGGATCCTAAAAAGGCTAAAAGGGTAATTCATCAAAGTTAAATGTACACTCATGTAAGATTGAACACACTATATCAACAAAAGACAACTATGGCTTACTCAATCTCACAACCTGATTAGTTACATAAATGTTTCATAGAAGCGATTCTAAGTACAACACTAATCTAGACCTTTAATTTAGCTTGAAATAAACTTTAAAGATGCAAATAGAAGGATAGTAAACTAGGAATAATTTCCTTCACAAATTCACCATACATAAGAATACTAAGAATTGATTAAAGACAAGAGATAGGCAAAGAGTTGATCCTTTTACTTCAAAAGGTATTTATTATAATATTTTGATAGGGTTTGACCATATCAAATGAGTACACTTTTTCAAGAGTCTCAATGAGTATCCTTGTCTTAGAAAATAATGAAAATTCTAAGAGCTGAGAAACCCTTTAATGGGAATGAGACTAGGATATATAGGATGAGAGAGAGAGAGAGAAATAATGTGTGAGCACACCATCAAAAATGGGACACACCATCTTGAATTATTAATTAATCTTAAACTACCACCTTTTTTATCAACTAGGACACTGGACATGTCTTATTGAATGAGAAAGTCCCCAAAGGCTTTAAGGATGCATTGAATGCCCCTAATTGCAATTACCAAAACTAAACCTTTTCTCTGATCCTTCACACCATCTCTCATTTTAGGATAAAATTTCATGCTCATGGTTCTGATAGAAACATGGATTTGTGAATTTTAAGGGTTATTTGTCAAAAATATGGTCATGTTAAAGGATGGGAACCCTTTGCATTAATCACATATCTTTTCTATTCATATGTTTAGATCATCGGTCCATCCTATAAACAAAAAACCAATATAATATTATTAGTTTTTCTATAGCTTTGATTGATAAAATAAGTTCATTGGTGTATGTTCCTTATTTGATAATATGTTACCACCCCCCTTGGTCTATATTAGGTATAAAAGATGCACTTTACCTCCATGGAACTTTGATGACAATCCTTAGTCCTATTTCATCATTCAAACTATTGAGCCTTTATTTATAATAGGTCTGAAAGACCTATTTTATCATTGTGGAGCCTTACTAGTGATTCTAGATCTCATGATGTCCATCTAGTTCAGCCCAAACTAAGATCAAGCTAGGCTCCTTTGCCTTTACCTTAATCAAGTCTAAAAATGCCTTCTCAAATTTTATTAAAATGTCCTAGGCTCTTCCTTTTCTTATTATTTTTTGACCATGACTTAAACTATTGACAATATGACCTTTGCTTACACCATCTATCTTGATTTGTATGACCAAGTGAGAGCCATTGATACTACCCTTAACTTGTCAATTCTAGCTAAGTTGATACCACATGTCAGTAACATATTATTTCATAGGATTCATTATCATTTTACATTATCATACACGTGTGACACATGTCAAACTATATATCTCTTTGACCTTTTGAATTATCTCACACTATTGGATCATAATGTACATATCAATACTAGTCATTGATATAGCTCAGACCCACCTTCTTGTTAGTCAATATTTCACCATTAGATCTCTATTTGATTGATCTACATCATTAGATCTTTCCCAATATGTATCTTATTAAGATATTTAACCTAGGGAAATTTTGCCTCATTTGACTCCAGCATGAACCATTGGATCTTTCTTATTAGTATGCAATCTCATGTAGACCATTTGATCTTGCTTAACTTTGAACTCATTAAGGGTGTTTTAAACCCAAATGGTTTCTTTACAAATCTCAAACTTGAGACTCACATGGACATCTTACTCTGCAAGTTCCACTTTGAAGCTCCATAACTTAGGCTAGAGATCTTGTGTAGATATGAAACTTGTAGAGCATGATCCTGTCATGAATAACTTTAATGGTTCTATAATATCTTAGATGATGATGATTTATTAGTGGAATTATAAAATACATAATTTAACTAGTTAATTTCTAACTACGTGATGTCTTGGTGATGGTTTATCTCACTTAGGCTTATGTTTGACCTTTTGCATGAATTTAAAAGGCTCAAATGATCTCTTGGGGCTTGTGTGAAACCTGCTTCTTGCTCTTAAAAGTTATGACCATCATGGAGACCTGGTTTCCTAAATTTTGAAAAAATACACATTAAGTGCACTTAAAGTGTTTTGAATTCTTTGAAAGTTACATGATTTGTTTGGTTTACTCATTTAATTTAGAACATCTATTCATCCATTATTAACTTGATCCATCTAGGCACAAGCTTGGTATGTTGTCCAAAAGTGGCCAACATCTTTCATGACTCATGGGGAAGCATGCTTGATATGCTTGAGAAAATAGTCCATTTTACTTTCACTATTCCATTGGTTGTATAGGGTCCCAAGTCTTCTCTCAACTAATCATGAAGATAACACAAGGCTATCCCTATCTAGAACTTGTTTTGAAATAACAAGATCAAAATAAACTAAACAACAAATTTTTCAAGGCACTAAATGAAAAGGAAATGCAAAACAAGAAAATAAATGTGCATAATGTACTTAGAGGAAAGCATAAAGTTATTATAACATGTATAATATGTTATAAAGGATGAAAATCCATTCAATAATTCGGATTTAAATTAATTCCATTTATTGGGATGGGTAATACCTCTCCATCTAGCTGGGAAAGTTGAAAAGAATTGGGTTCCTTACATCCATGTATCAAATAAGGACCACTCTATAGGCTATAAAATTTGGTATGGTTACCTAGTTTGGCCTTATTTGAGTCCCACATTAGGACTAGGTCCCCTTTATTTAAGATCCTTGTTGTAGCTCTCTTATCAAAGGTTTTTTTGACTTGACCTCGATGTGACTCCAAAGTTTTCATAACAAGGTCCCTAGTTTCTTCCAACTCCATGAACTCTATCATTCTCATATTTATGGGCTCATCCTCTATCAACTCAACCTGATTAGCCAACTCTAATGTAGGTAACTCAAGAGAGAGGTAATTTGGCTTACCTTCCATACACAATAAGGAGTGACTCTATCAGCCCATAAGGCTATCCTGAGCTTGGTGTGCCATGCCCTTTAATTCTCTTCCATGGTCCTCCTGATGATCCTTAACAAATTATTTTTTGTAGACTCTTCTAATCCATTTCCTTGAGGATAATAGTTAGAAAAGGTGTTTAGGTAGAGGTGCAATTTTAGATCCCACTCACTTATCTTCATATTAAGGAATACCAATCCATTATTAGAAATTATCCTGGCTGAGACACCAAACTTGGTCAAAAGGTTGTCATATAAGTCCAAAATTACACACACACTAGCCTCCTTCAAAGCAATGGATTCCACCCATATGGTAAATTATTCAGTTGTAGTGAGCACCCATTTATGCCTTGCACTTGATGGTGGATTTATAATCCCTATGAAGTCTAACCCCCATTTAATGAAGGGTTTCTCCACCTAAATTGTGTTGAGTGGAAGGGCTACTAACTTTTTCTTTCCTAAAAAGAGAGCACACTTTTGATATTTTAACCCATGCATAAGCATATTTGAAAATATTGGGCCAGTAATAACTAGACCTCATTATCTTTGTTACTATGGTTCTAGGTGTAAAATGATCCCTTGTAGGTCCATCATTGAATTGCTCCAACAGCTTGGTGACTTGGTCATCATATATGCACATAAATATTACCCCATTGAGATCCTTTATAAAAATAACTTCATCAAACAATGCATAGTTTATAGATTAAAGCCTAAAATACCTTCTTTTGGATCTATCCAAACATTGGGGGCATTCTCCTATCATCAAAAAGTGAGCCATATCTTGAAGCCAACTCTTTTGAAGTGGAGGTGCACCTTCTTGTGAGTTATCTTGAGTCAGCAAAATAGCTTCTCTATCTTCTTAGAAATCATTCAAAATGTGATCACATAAGCCTTTGCCTTTAACCATCTTGGTGACCTTGATCTCTACATCATATTTCATGACCTTTGTGATCTAGCCTATTCTCTTCTCATTCAAATCCTTGTTAAGGAGGAAGTCCCTAAGTCTAAGATGAGACACAGTAAGGTGAATCCTGATATTGGAGAGCATTGTTATGAAATTATTAAGGTTTCTCAAGGCTACAAGAACTTACTTCTCAATGAAAGTGTACCTCACCTCATATCCTTTTAGCCCTTGACTAAAAAAGGAAAATGACTGCTCTATCCCTTCACCATTCTTTTTCATCATCATAGTTGATATGTTTTCAACATTAGAAAAGGTGTAAAAGATGAAATCCTTAGAGAAATAAATATTTGTGAGAGAGGAGGCCTAGGAAATGGCATAATTAATATCCTCAATAGTTGCCTTGCCTTAATTAGACCAAGTAAACACTTGGATTTTCCTTATCATGGTTGTGAAAGGTTTGACTAGGTTTTCAAAACTAGGTATGAACCTTCTCACAAAGTTAATCTTTCCAAGGAAGCTTTGGGTCCCTTTCTTATGTTTTGTAAAGGATAAGGCTAATATAACACTTAATCTATCAGGGTAAATGGATAATCCTTGTTTTTAAATAGTATGCCCCAATAACTTACTTTCATACATAGATAACACACATTTATTGGGATTTAAAGAGATACCATACTCTATGCATCTTTAAAATATCATCCTTAGATGGCCCATGTGCTCATTTGATTTCTTGGAAAAAACCTTTATGTCATCTAAGTAGACTAATACCATTTGATTTAGCAGTCCTAGGAAGGCCATGCCCATTTATATTTGAAAGGTTTTCCTAATATTAGAAAATCTAAAAGTCATCTTATGATAAGCAAACTTTCCCCACTTGGTTGTGAGGGTAGTCTCGTATTGGTCCTCCTTTCTCACTAGCACTTGGTTATAACCTAAATAGACATCTAAGAGAGAGAAGCATTATGAACTAACAAATACTTGTAGGAGTTGCTTCATTGATGGTAGAGGTTAATGATCCTTCAAATAGACTCTATTATGATCCTATAAGTCCACACACAACTTTATTTCCCCATTTTTTATAGGTACTAGATTAGATACCCATGAGGAGTGTTTATTTGGGAAGATGATCTTAGATTCAAGGAACTTCATTAATTCCTATCGGATGAGAAATTCAATTTTAAGGTTTATGGGCCTCTACTTTTCCCTAATAAGATTAGCATTAGTGTCTAGATCTATAGTTAATTTGGCCAATTTAGGATCAAATCCTCTTAGGTCACTCTATTACAAAGAATATATGTTTTCATATTCCATACAAATCCCTATGAAAGCATGCCTTTCAATTTTAGTGATTACCTTTCCAAGCTTGAGGATCTTGTTTTCAAAGATAAAACTCTCTCATAGTTCTCTTCATTAGTTGACATCATTGATTTATCCTTCCTCATATGGTTCCCTTCATGAAAGATACCTTCTAATGTGACTAGCCCTTTAAGAATCTTATTAGAAATTAATTGAACAATTTTCTCCCAATATTGATGCTATAATTTTCCTTAGTAGATAGAGGAAAACTCTACTTCTTGATGCAAGAAACATGCAATCTATTTATCTTTTTCAAAGACCTACTAATGAGCTTCATTATATAGCACTAATGGTCTTATTACCAATTTGACATGTTTTTTCACCTTGGTATTTTTTAATTCATTGGGGATGTCAAAATGAGCCCCTATAGCTGATAGTCTATTAGCATGTTGATTTTGGTCTCTTTCCATTGATTAGATGTTGAAGGCTTCAAAGTCCTCAATTAGGTCCCACACTCTATGTTTATAGGAATTCATTAAGGGGTTATTAGTGTAATTTTGGATTTTGACTTGGTGCATAACCAATTCACTATCCCCATATACTTGCAATTATTTAATCCCTCTTTTACCTGCCCATTGAAGGCCATGAATGAGACCCCCATATTTTACTACATTATAGGAGCAGCTAAATTAGAACCTATATTAAGAGTTCTTATCATTTTAAATGGATACTATCATAACACCTACAGCCAATCCATGATTTCTCCTTATGCCATAAAATAAAAAATTCCATAGACCACCATGATCTTCTTAAGTCCTCATGAAGGATAGAATGGGCTAGTTTTTTTCATGAAAATAGTAGACACCCAAGTCCATTTATACAATACCTTCTAATAGGTCCACCAACTAGATATCATTACACATATCATCTAATAACATGTCTAGTACATATTTTGGATGAGTGATCATATCTTGTTCCATTATAAATTCATCCTCATCAATGATGGTGTAATTGATGTTGACATTATTTGATCCATAGGGCTCTATATGGAATTTTGAAATGGGTTCAACATTGGTTGACACTTTGTCCCCGTAATTTTTTTTGAATGCCATATATTACCAATCTACTATAAGGTAGCCTCCATTATTTGCACTAAACTCCCTAGATAGGCATAGTGCAAAGCGAGGAGGCACATCAAAGATCAATACATCTTGAGCCAATGAGACATTAAGATAAGCTTGTAGGATCATATTAAGGTCTTTGATTATCCCAGATGGCTTGGTATAATAACCATCAAGTTAAAACTCTCCTTTGGAATGGGGCTCACATTTAAGGCCAAGTTGATCAACTATGGACTTTGGCATTACTGAGGTACTAAACCCACTATCTACTAAGCAATTGTACACTAAAGAGTTTTAATGATCACTAAAATATATAAGGGAAGAGGCTTGAAAGATTTACATGATTTTCCTTCATTTCACCCTTTAGTTGCATTGGTGAGAATTTCCTTCACCTTTCTTGGTGCCTTGTCTATAACTATTGCTACATTAATCTTAAACAAACCTTCTTAAAAATGACCACTTAACTAGGCATGGAAAGCATGTCCCACATTGACACATATTAGACCTTTTCATTTGTTAAACAATGTTGATGGGTAAACCACCAACCTTTTCTTGTTCTTTAAGAGCCACCACTATTTTTGTTTTAACTTGTGAACCTTGAGGGACCAAGACATTTACCTAATTTTGATAACTATTAAAACCTTTAGAGTGATATCAGGGTCATTTGAATTTTTTAGTTAATGAGTAATGGTAAGAAGCTCTTTGAAATATTCCTAGTTACATCCATGTTATTTTTTTTAAATATTGTGTTTGCAACCACTGGAATGTAGACTTGACTAGAACTAGCCTATTGGTTGGATGCATAACACTCTTCCTTCTGATAATTTACCATGGTGGCATCTAGTTTGTTTTGTCCTTGATTAGACCCTTGACCTTATGAAGGTCATTATAACCTGGTCATCATAGGTACCTCTACATTTTGGGCCATGAGAGCTTGGTTGTATCCATAATTAGTAGCTTTCAAGGCTTAGTTAAGGTCAATATTTGGGATAATATGTTATCTAAAATACTGATTCTAAGGCATGGTTCCTTCAACTTATTAAGCCACATTTTTTTAGACTAGTATAAAGGTGTTGGAAGTTCTAGAAACATTAGGATTTTAGTTATTCCACCTATTGAATCCATGCTACTCTTGTCCTTAGTTTTGACCTTGGCCCTAGCCTTTATAGTTCACTTTATATGATGGCTTATTTGCTTGAAAATATTGTTGTTGAGGTTGATATGAACCTTGATAAGGCATATTGAAAGCCTACTACCTCTTAACATTTACTAGCTCATTTGTAAAGGATTGAAACATATTCTTGAACTCCTGTAAGTTCTTTTAGTCTTGGGAGTCGTCAAATCCACTAGTGAAAGATTTCTCTTATTTTGGTGAAGGTATTGTAATAATTTTTGGTGTAGGATTAATGACATCTAATGTAGGGATAAAAATAGGAGGTAGTTTGATTTCAATAAATAAGGGCATTGGTGGTCTGTGTCTAGGATTTTCATCTTGAACTAGACATTTTTTCTTTGAGGGCCACCTCATAAGCATCTAAAAGTATATTCCCTCCCATAGATTGGATCATCACTACTATGTCACTATTTAAAGCTTTCAAATAATATAGAAAGGCCAAGTTAGTGGTTACTCTAATTGAGACCAAGATTCTATCCCAAGTTTTTTGGAACCTTGTGTTGAAGTATTGCATGACTTCATAACGAGCTCTCTTTATGGTAGTTAGTTTTCCTACAAGTGGTAAATGTTCACTTTTATCCTTAAATCTTTTACATAAGGCTTATCTTAATTGGTCCTATGTTTGAATGGAGTTAACATCAATGCCTCTATACCAATCTAGGGCCTTTCCTTTAAAATAAGTAGCTAATAACCTAATATCTATATTTTCCTTAGTGACATTATGGATATTTCAAAAATTTGTTATGTCTATGAGGTGCTTAGAAGGAGTTTTAGTTTGGTCTCTAGTATAATAGGGAACACTTTTAAGGGTTGTAAATGGGATAGGGTCATAGTGAGGGAGGGCTAGAGGACTCTGACCATTAAAATCCACAAAATCCTTAGGGACTTCTATAGTTATGTAAGGGCTTAATAAAGGTCTTGTTGTAGGGGTAGGCCTTGAAAATGACCCAAGAGCAATGTTTCTTTGATATGGATGTGTATTGGCAAACCTCAATATTTTTGATAAATTTAAAGGTAGTTCCAAAAATTTGAAGGGAATACCTCTTGAAGTTGAACTTTTCACCTTTGGCATGAGTGACAACTACTATTATGCCTGAAAGTGTTTATTTTTACTTTTGGAGTAACTAGATGTTGTTGTGTGAGAACTTAACTATTGTAAATTTGATAAAACTAAAATAAAATTTTATCAATATTCCTTTTGAACTAAGTCCCATTAGGCATGTGAAAAACTATTTTAGGCTCAATTTTCACCCTTATAGAGAATTATTCAAGCTCCCTCCAATTAAACTATGCAATGGGTAAAACCCTAGGTTATGGGTCACCTATGGCAAGGTTAAACCTCTAGAGAAGGTCAGCTTCCTATTAATGCTCACCTAAACTAATGCTAAACTAATGCTTCATAGGGAAAAGGATTATAAAGAGGATAAGGGATCCTAAGAAGGATAAAAGGGTGATGCACAAAATATAAATGGACACTCATATAATATTGAACACACATTGGATCATCAAAAAAATTATGGCTTACTCAATCTCACTAGTTACATAAATGTTTCATAGAAAAGGTTCCAAGTAGAATATTAATCTAGACCTACAAGTTATCTTGAAAACACCTTCAAAGAGGAAAGCAAAAGGATAATTAATTAGGAATAATATCCTTCATAAATTCACCATATATAATGATACTAAGCACTAATAAAAGACAAGAGATAGGAAAATATTTGATCCTATTACTTCAAAAGGTAGTTTTCAAAATATTTTGATAGGATTTAATCATATCTAATGAGTGCACTTTTGTAATTGTCTCAATGAGTATCCTTGTCTTAGAAAAGAATGAAAATTTTAAGATCTAAGAACCCCTATAATGGGAATGAGACCAAGATATATAGGAGGAGGGGAGAGAGAGAGAGAGAGAGAGAGAGAGAGAGAGAGAGAGAGAGAGAGAGAGAGAGAGAGAGAGAGAGAGAGAGAGAGAGAGAGAGAGAGAGAGAGAGAGAGAGAGAGAGAGAAATAATGTGGGAGCATGCCATTAGAAAGGGGACACACCATCTTGAATCATAAATTGAGCTTGAACTACCACATTTTTGACCAATTAAGACATTTCACATGGTTTATTTAGTGTGAAAGTCCCCAAAGGTTATGAAGATGAATTAAATGCCCATAGCTATAGTTTTTAAAACTAGACCTTTTCTTTCATACTTCACACCATCTCTCACTTGAGAAAAACACTTCATGTTCATGGTTTTGATAGAAACATGTATTTTTGCATTTTAGATGACTATTTGATAAAAAATATGGCCATGCTGATGTTTGAGGACCCTTTGCATTAATCACATATTTTCTTTATTTCTATGTTTGGATCATATGTCCATACTATAGATGGAAAACCAATCTAATATTATTATATTTCTTATAATTTGATCGATAAATCAAGTTCATAGGTGCATGTTACTGATTTTATGATAAGCTACAAACTCTTTGTTTTATATTAGGTTTAAAAACCCACTTTACCTCCATGGAGCTCTATTGGTAATGCTTAGTCCTGTTTCATCATTCAAACTATCAACCCTTTATATATATATATATATATATATATATATATATATATATATATATATATATATATATATATATATATATATATATATATATATATAAGGTTTTAAAGACCTATTTTGTCCCTATGGAGCCTTATTGGTGATGATATATCTCTTTTCGTCCATCTAGTTCATCCTAGATTGAGCTCGTGCTAGGTTCCTTTATGTTTAACTTGCTCAAGTCAAAAAATGCCTTATCAAATTTCATAAAAATGTCTTGGGCTCACCCTTTGATTATTAGATATCAACCATGACTCAAAATATTGACATTTTGACCTTTACTCATACCATCAATCTTGATCTAAATGATCAAGTGAGAGACACTATGCTTACCTTTGCCTTATCAAATCTATCCAAGCTAGTACCACATGTCAATCACACATTATTTCTTAGGATTCATTGGCAGTCTATAACCTCACATGCTTATGCCACATGCTAAACTCTCAAGCTCTGTGACATTTTGACTCATATATCACCATTGGATCATAATATATGAAATGGTGCTTATCATTGATGTAGCTTAGACCCAACTCTATGATAGTCAATCTCACATCATTAGATCTTTGTTTGATTGATCTACACCATTATATCTTACCCAAATTATAGATTTTTAAGGGATTTAACCTAGCGACCTTTTGACTCATTTGACTCTAGCATGAACCATTAGATCTTACTTGTTAGTATGCAAGATCATGTGGATCATTTGATCTTGATAAAATTTGAACTCATTAAGGGTATTTTAAACCTAAATGGTTACTTTATGGAGTTAAAACTTGACACTCACATGGATGTATTTCTCTACAAGTTCCACTTTGAAGCTCCATAACTTAGTCTAGAAATCTCATGTAGACATAAAACTTTCAAAACATGTTCTTGACATGAATAATGTTGTTGGTGATATAATATCTTGGTTGGTTATGATTTTTGAGTGGACTCATAAAATACATAAGTGAAATAGCTTGTTTATTCCTACATGATGTCTTAGTAATGGTTTGGCTCACTTAGGCTTATGTTTGACTTTTGACATGAATTTTCAAGGCTTGAATGAACTCCTAAGGCTTGTGAAAATCCTACTTCATGATCCTAAATGTTATGACCACCATGGAGACTTGTTTTCTTTAATTTGGACAAACTAAACTTTAAGTCAACTTAAAGTGTTTCAAAATATTTTCAATATATATGATTTTTTTGGTCCACTCATTCCATCTACGACATCTACTCATCCATACATCCATTATAAACCTAATCCATCTAGGCACAAGCTTGGTATGTGGGCCAAAAATTGCCAGTAAGATGTTCTAATTAATAATAACCAAGTTAATTTCTTCATTCTTTGTGGTTTGTGTGTATTCATTGTTATTGATCCTTGTTTTTGGATGATTCATCCCTCTCATTGGCATCGTCCCTTCACACCTCTAAATAAAACAAAAATTTCTTGTAGGTTATATTATGTGTATACATGGGTCTGTATAGGTTTTATCTATGGACTATTTTTCATCCTTCTTAACACTACATTGTGTTCCCTTACCTCAATGTGAAACACTTATGCATTGTATCTGGTTTGGAGTTTATGTATTCATTCTTTTAGCTTTATGTTGTTGTCAAAAATTTAATGTTGTTTATTTATACTTGGTATGCCACCTTTTAATTTCCAAAAATATCTTACCTTTTACCTCCCTTTCCCCTTTTTCAAGTCTAGGTTTGGTCATAGTTACATATTTCATTATGCTCTTTATAGGTCTGCATCTAGTTCTGATCTAGGTGCATCTAGAATAAAATGAGGCCAGCCTACTCTAGAGGTTTATCCCAAGGAGTTAAATTTTCCCACACCTTGGGGGATGATCCCATTATTACAATGAGATAAGGAATATTTATATGACACATGATTCTAAGGCACTAGGCATATAAGAGCTACACATTACAATGTGTGAGAGTACTCAACAACTATGGTTGTATGTTTTGAGTGATAATTAGTTATAAATAAATTTTACTATTATAAGTTAAACTCCCATATCTATGTATATCTCTTCATGGAATAATTACTAATGAAGAGTTATTTGAATCTCATCTTCATTCCTTATACTTTCTTGATGAACATCATTTGGCCACTTTACAACATAACTAACAATATAAGTTCACATTGTCAAATAACATAATAAAAATTTCAAAGTATGTACATTTAATTTTGGTGACTTATTACTCAAATTAAAATACACATATTATAAATAAGGAAAATATGGCCAAAAATGGTGGGGCCCTTATTTATTAAAAGACATATTAGTCCTAGTACTTATCATCTAAAAACAAATGAAGGCCATATTTTTAAACAAACCACCAATACATGATTTTTGAAGAAATATTTTTCTTAAATATCTCCTTTATTTTTCATAATTATATATACTATCTTACTAACACTTTTTGTAAGACTTTGCCAATGATCTCTCCTTTTTAAAAATATATTCTATCCACAAACGTTAGTCTCCTATTTTGGTCCTTTGGTTTCTATTTTAATTTAATTCATTATATACATTCTAATACCATGGATAGGACCCAAATTTCCTCAATAAATACCTTTTTATATCATACATTCATTTTTCATATTTTTCTTTCTAATCACAAGTTTGTTATTCTACAAAGCTTTATCATTTTATTTTTTATTTTGTGAGTTGAAGTGTAAGACCATGGATAGGACCAAGCATTCCTCATACATACCATTTTTCACTTTTTTTACCCACTTGGGTTTTTATTTTATGAGTTGAAATGTAATACCATGGACAAGATCGGTCTTTCCTCATAAAATCTATGTATTCTTTCAAAATATTTTTGCAAATGTTCTTTATAGAATGTTTAGAAATGGTTACAAGTTTGTTACTCCATATTATCAACCTTAGTTTTTTGTTTCTTTTGTGCCTAAACCTTACAAAAAAACTATATTATCATGTTGCAATATACTTACATACATTCTTATGATAAATAATCATACTTAATTATCACTATATCCCTTTTCACATTTTCACATTTTTTGGAATGTGAAATAATTCAAACTATTTCATGATAATTTCCAGTTGATTTCTCTCCCTTTCATTAATATTTTAAAAATAAGGTTTAATTCAAGACAACACTTTTATTTCACATGAATAAACAATAATCTTAAACACTGGGCTTTCTAAGTCCTCATTATTAACAACCAATTCCAAAGTTTTCAAATGATAGTCATTTTTATCACCCATTTTTGGTTCTCCAAATCCATATGGAGGAAGAATATAAAAATACATAAAAATTTAAAGTCCAAATAATTTACAAAAGTCAGTGATAAAAAGGCAAATATAAAAACTAAAAGTCAACATCTCACCAAAAGAAGTAACTCATAACACATATCTTATTCCTAATAAAAGCACAAAATAAATAATTGGACGCATAATAGAGATGAGGTCTATTGGGGTATGGTAGTAAATTCTATTGGGATAAGAGAATTAAAAAAAATTATCTATAGTTCTCCCTATTTTATCACACAATTACCTAAACTTTAAATTAGACCAATGACTTTTTAAGGGGTGCCACAGAATGGGGAACATGTTTTTGGAATGTAGGTCTATTTTAATTTTCATTCATATAGCTTTCATGAGAGGATATTAATACTTAATTTGATAGCCTGATATTTGTGTTATTAGGAGAATTTATTTAGAGTCCTTAATGTAAAAATTCATCTTGTTTTAACAAACTTAATTTTTGTATCTTGACTTCGATAAAGAGTTTCTCTACCTTTATTTTTTCCTACACCTCCCCCACCACCCATTTCATTCCCTTCTTGATAGGAAAGTTTGATTCAAAATCTATTTCCCCACTTTTATATTCATATTATTCACATCTTAGAACATGTTATCACTACTTTGTTTTCTTTTTATCTATATTTAGAACATAATAGTATGCTTGAGTGACTATGAATTATTTTATTTACACAATTGCTTTAAATTTATAGAATTGATTTGATTTCATTTACCAAATTTTTAAAATTTCATTATAATTCACTTTTTTTGGGAAAAATACTTCTATATATATATTTTCATATTTTTTACATTGTTATGTGATTTTGGATTATTAATTCTCACTCACCAATATTATTTTCCCTTTCATGTACTTTTTTCATTGGCAATTAAGCTCGGTCTATTAATTCTCAATCATCAATGTTGTTTTACCATTTCTTGCCCATATGTGTTTAAGTAAGGATTGTTACTAATTTCACATTTATGTTAGATTTTAATTTTCATGTATCCTTCAATTTGATTTAGTTTGTTAAAATTATTACCTAAGGTACACTTCTTTGATTATTTTGGTCATTTTGTGGCCTTAACTTTTAAATTACCCAATTTACTCTAAATTTTACCTTGGTAATTTGTTCCTAACTTAGTATTTATCACCCTATCTTACCAAACATAAAAGTACATCATGGATACATGTTTTAGTTATCTTGGCTTTCCTGTGTTCTTTTCATCTTTATGTTTTGTATCCTCAGGGTTTATCCAACATAGTCTCTATGCCATCCATGATCAAAACTACAAAAATAATAGATAACCATTAAATGATAAAATTAATTCAAGGTATACATATATTATTTATTTATTTTAATTATTTCCTTTCAATAATTTAGTTTTATTTATTTTGTGATTTAAAATATTTTAATTTACATAGCTCAGCATTATGTGTTATTATGTTCTTTTCTTAAAGCACCATCCCATGTTATAACTACATAAAATGTGATGAGATTAGAGTCAGGCATATATACACACACAATATTTTAAAACTTATCAATTATTGATGTTTTATCTCTTGCAAGAACTTGTCAAGTCTCAATATCTTTTAGTGCATGTATTAAAGGGTGTACTGAGAAAGGGGTGGGTAGACCATTGGTGCTTCATAATATTTGTATTCCCTATACCAACACTTAAAACTAACAGAAGTCTTTCCCATGAATTTCCTTAAGCTTTGACACCTCCCTTACATGCTCCTCTAATAAATTAACCACCTCAAATAACCCCTACCTAATCCAAAACCTCTTTTTACCTACCTATAAACATAGTCAAATTGATTGACCATGTTATGGGAATTGAGCGGATTATAGGAATAAGTCCACCCAACTAACTTAGTCTAAGACCTATGTAATTTATTTACTAAATAATTGGGTCAAATGGAATGAATTTTATAGTTAAAACTCTATAATTTCTTAGGGTTAGATATGGATATATAGATACATCCTTCACCCTATTTTTAAAGAGATATATAGATATAATCATTCATTTTCACTTATTTATAA
Organism: Torreya grandis; assembly: GCA_037957365.1. Classification (NCBI taxonomy): domain Eukaryota; kingdom Viridiplantae; phylum Streptophyta; class Pinopsida; order Cupressales; family Taxaceae; genus Torreya; species Torreya grandis. The sequence goes on along the minus strand of JARHVA010006697.1, from coordinate 261,101 downwards.
TATTCTCTTCCACCATTTTACTTGAGGATTCATTTTTTAGGGTTTACACTTGGAGATAGGAATCTTGTCTTTTGTAAATGTCTTGGATGCATAAGATAAGTATTATATCCTATATCTTACCTACCTTTATGATCCTTATTAACCACAATAATCTATTGAAAAGAACCATTGGCCAAGGGAGAGATTGAGCCTCAATAGGTTCATCTTCAAGGTAATTATTCCTAACAACTATTCCTATATTTTGGTAGATATAATTACATAAGTAATGTATTTTATTATTTATCTCTTCATGCTTAGGATTACCTCTACATTGACTTAAGTAGAGTTTTTATTTGCAATTTTATTTTTATTTTTAATATCCCCCATTTGAGACACAATCCTTGGTGATCACTAAAATAGATTTAATTTACTTTTTTATTTACTTTATCAAAAACCATAGGGCCTATCTATGTTTATTATGTGGTATTGTTATAATAGAAGCTTTAGAACCCTTTCTAGTTATATCATGTGGTAAGAAACACATTAGTTAGGTCTAGTGGATCCATATTGGTCATGGTCTCAATTTTAACTTATCTTCTTTGAGATAGGTTTGATTTTTAGATCAACTTAACATTCCCTTATATAAAAACTATATTAGATGACTAATATATTGATGTAAATAAGTATCTATATTGAGTTGAGTATTATAGTTGTAGATACAAGGAATTATATTGCATTGGCCAAAGTAATAGTTAAATTTTTTGACCAAGACGTATAATGATGATGAATAAAGTGTTAATAATAAATAAGGAAAAATTTGATATTAATCCAAATAAATGTTGGATAAAATTGTTTTGGGGTTCAATATAATGTACACATGAATTAGGATGACCAATAAAAAAATATTTCTCTCTATATACTAGGATATAAATAAATTTCATAATAATAAAGCCTATGTATACTTAAGATGATACAATGATGCATCTTAGTGTGTCCTTAGTTATATCAAATTAAAATACACACTCAATATCAAATGTATAGGGTTCTAAATTCTATCTAAAGCTATGAGTTATGGATCTGACTATATCCCAAATCAAATAAAATGATATAGAAATGATAATAAAGAGGGTGTATGAAATATATATTAAGGATACCACCTGAAAATAATTAGTGAACAAGGGTAACCTAGATACAAGATAGCTACAAACACTAAAATAATTAAGAAAATAAGTGATCTAATGATTAACCAATGGGAAGTCTATGAAACCTAACGTGATAAATGGAAAGCTTAAGAAACCTACAGTTATACTAGATTATTTAGTATAACAAATATTTAATAAAGGAAAGATACATTCATATTATATATAATAATCAAAATAAATACATCCACTTAATAAATAAATGAAACAAAGTAAAGATAGAGATGCTTAACTTTATAGTAATTTGTTAGCATATCAATATATCCTTTATTTTAAGTGTTATTTACAAGAGATATTATAGGATGAAGAAATAAAAAGCTAATAAGAATACCTATATATACTTATTTTAGGACTTAAAATACTTGAACGTCTCCTTGACATGACTCATTTTATTGAGATTTAAGGACCTCTAAGAAATACTAGACCTCTAATAATTAATATTTTAGCCTCTAACTCATATTTTTACTAAAAAAAAATAAATGTGAGTGAAATAATCTAATATGAGTGTTGTGTGTTATGTAAATAATAATATTGACCCATGTATATAAGGATTATAACCCAAAAATAATCCTAATATCTAAATTGATGTTATTGATTAGTCTAATACAATTAAAAGGGATGCCAACTAATATAAAACTACATAGGCCTAACTAATACAATACAACTGATAGGGATGAAATTGAGAACTATGTCAATCAGGCTGGTATAATATAATTAAATGTTGACATGAAATATATATTATTATCCTAGAAAATATAGTATGAATATAAGGTGGTTAGAAAATGTAGTTTATTCACTTGATTCTCTATTAGATAAGGACCAAATTGAAGGTACCACAAAGATTATTTCTTTACTAAAACACCATAAAAATTCTTTAAGATGATATAACATAGGATTAAATTTGACTAGCGTTACAATAAGGAAGAATTTTTTGCAAAGACAAAGGACAACCTGATTATAGAAAGGGGATGTAACTCACAAACATGATGTGTTATATTGGCTTAGTATTTATACCATAAAGTTGTAATAGATTAGACATAATATAGAAGATATAATATATAAATATAAATTATAAGAGGTTACAAAGTATAATAATCTATATATTTGGTAAAGGTAGTATAGATTAAAGAGTATACGAAAAATTATGTTCAAAGGTTATAATAAGTATATATAAAATAAGATTTAGAGTATGAAATACTATGTTTTGTGCACTTTGTATGAGTTTATTCTAATCTAGTAACTATTTTCTTAAAAATTAAATGTTAATTATTCTAATCCATACTAACCCATTTAGTACATTAATTTAACTAAAGTTAACCTCTTCAACATAAAACTATCTGTATCTAATTGAGTAAGATCTTATGTCAACATTTATTGGTGCCACATGGACTTTAGTAGCTAATGTCTATAGGGAATTATCCTTTGAATTTTTTGAGTATTTCATTAATATAAATGTAATAGTGGTGGGTATAAACACTAAAAACAATTACACAAAAGTTAAGAGAATGGGATAAAAACTACCAAAAGTAAAAACAACATTCTTTAGACCATAGGAAGAAGAATTATGGGTCACCTTTGAATAATTATTGTGGATTTGGCTATTTTGGAAAGATAATTATATGAAATTTTACCTAATTAACATCAAAATACCTATTCAATAGACCACCAAAAATAATTAATGCACTTTAATGGATTTATACACCATTAACCTAGGCTATCGATCAATAGTTTGAGACAAATTTGAGGCATTTATCATAATCTAAGCTACAAAGGGTTGGAAAATATTCAACACTAATAAATTTGAATTTTATTTAAGGATCAAGGTGATGTTTCTTGAGAAAATTACTATTCCTCATTTTCAATTTATTTTGAATAAGTATTAGTGGAAGAGGGTAAATAGTTTATTTAGGGTAAGGAACCCAAGGGATGGCATTCAAAAAGAAGGAGAATCCTACAAATATGTAACTACTTAACATATCAATTCCAAATAGTTGTTAGAGGTTAAACATTATTTACAGGGATAGGAACATAAGGATCAATTAAAATTAAGTAAATTAAGAGAGAAGGATATGGTATTAAGTGAATAAATTAAAAATTATTAAAATAAAACTAGTGAATGAGGAAATGAAAAATAAGATGGAGAATGAGAGAATTAAGTAAGAAATTAAGAAATAAATACAAAAAATGAATGAGAAGAAATAATAACTATAAGAATCAAAATAGTATAGAAAACAAACTCTACTATCAGATATCCTAATATTGAAAATCAAGATGGCATCCATCCACTACAAACGAATAAGTTAGTATTCACACCATAGTTAGGCACAAATGAGGCAATTGAAATAATTATAATAGAATAATTATTATATCATACACTATATAAGGTGATGACTAACATGAAATAAGGATTAATATATTTAACTACACTATTTGGTAAACCCAAACTATTCCAAACCATGGGTGTAGAAGATCAATTGATTATGATTATTTTAGTCCATAGTAGATGAGGTATATATATTAGTTGAAGAAGAAGTGATTAGATGATGATTAATATATGATATTTTAATTACATATTAGAACCAAGGGAGTAAATTTTATCAATATAAGGAAGTATTATAGTAAGCAATTAGGAGGAAAGTGTTACATATAATATAGAATAAAGAATAGAAGAAGAAAGAGATATGAACCCTCAAGAGAAATATGAGGTTGGGATAAGTTGTAGTATTCATATTAAAGAAATATAGAATAGGGATAAGGAATATTATAATTTAAGAGGAGGATTAGTTAATGAAAATATTACAGAGAAAGTTCAATTAGTGATAAAATATGTAGAAGAGGAGATCTGACATGATGCAAACACCTTGAGAGGAAATGAACCATTTGGAACAATTTTCATCTCCCATGTCACTTCATAATAGAGATGTATATCCATTTTTTAGATAAAGAGATATTTTCTAATGAAGTAGTAAATAGATACCAAAGGCATAAAAATAGATTGAGAAAAGAAGGGAATTTATAATTAATTAGGCAAAAGTATTAGAAATAATATAATTTCAAATAGAGTTCAAAAGAGATAAAGGCATTAATAAAATTTTGGTAAAAAAATAGAAAAATAAACATCATAAATTTTAATAGTACTATAATAATAAGTACATTAATAAAATGGGGAGAATAGTGATAAGAATCCTAACATCAAGATTCCTAAATAACCTATGAACACTAAGATGGCACAAAATAATATGAAATTACCATTATTTGGCAAAGACACAAAATATATAGAATAGCATTTGTTTTTATTAGACTCATACTAGATGAACCACAACATTATTGATGAAAGAGTCATTCTATTTAATTTTTATAGAACACTAAGAGATGACACACTGAAATGGTATATGTAAACTTACTCTAGACATGACACTGTATGGACTAATGTCAAAAAAAAATTTAAAGGTTATTTTCACCACATATAAATAATAATAAAAAATTAGTAAGATGAGAGAACTAATCCAAAATGAAAAGAAATTGTCAAGGATTATGATCAATGCCTCAAATACATAGTGTGGAATTTAGAAGAACATTTTAATGAAAAATAAATAATATAATGGTTAATATCTAGATTAATCCCACCTCTTAGAACCAATATGGATGGAAATATCTTTAAAACATTTGTATAAAAAATAGAAATGGCATCAGGGCTCGAAACATAGTCCTAAAAAAGAGATACCAATAGTTCATTAAAAGAAAATATTGAAAGATTATAGTTGTATTTGTAAAGATTAAGATTAAATTAGGAGATAGAAATGAAGGAGGATTGATTACGTGGTATCAAAAAATAAGAACATGCCACCATAAGTAATAATTTGGTGTACCACTCATTGTGAAAAAGGGATTTATAGGATAGAATGACCCCATAGTGACATATAAAATAAATAAATGGTGATTAGATCAATTCATCCTCCAATATGGATGAATCTATTAGCTCAACAATCCATGTATGGTGAAAAGATTTAATATGAAATATGTAGAGTGTATAATCAACATCCACAACACTTATGCCCTATGATGGAAGTGGCACCCTTAAAAATAAAATAATAAAATTTACTATGGGCCATTCAATCAATATAATAACAACTTCCCTTAGATATATGCACTTGTATATATCTAGGACACCATTTAGAGAAGAGAATCAATAATACAACAAATGTCAATACCACAATTACTAATGAACAATGTTAGTATACCAAACCTTGGTCAACAATATTAAAAACATTTGGAAATTAAAAATATCCAACTTTGGTAATATAATTACAATCATGGAGGTTTTAGAGGAGACAACTAGGGTGTATATATAGGAGGATACTATAGAAGAGAAAATTACCAAGGTGGAAAAGGATATAATCAAAATTATAACTAGGGGTATAATCAAGAGAGGCCCCCACCAACATGTTACAAATTTGGAAAGGTGGGGCACATTTTTATAAATTATGATGAAGAAACATAAATGGAACTTGTATTATCCCATGAAAAATATATACATGATTCATTTTCATTCCCCAAAGTAACATAGCTATACAAAAATGGCACAACAAAAATAAAAGAATTGGCAAAATATCCTCCAGGAAAGGGGATAAACATCAAAGGAAAATGAAAAAAATAGAATATGAAAGGGTGGTGTAATGAATTTTACCATACAAATTAAGAAGATAAAAAAAATAGAACAAGAGGGAAGTTCACCAAAAAAATCATAATTTCAAAACAAATTTGACAATGTCTAGAAAAAATAATAGTTTAAAAAAAGAGGTTGTGAATAAGGATCTCCATATCATAAATAATGATTCACAACCATGAGTCATGGTAATCAATAGAAGTGTGAATTATACATGGAAAGTTAAAGAACTATCCACTGACTCTAATATCAGACACAGATGTAGAGGGTGATAAACCTTATATCCATTAACATGATCACATTATTGATAAAAGAAGAAAACTAATAACATAAAAATAAGAGAAGTATCAACTTAAATTGCCCTATTTTTATGAAAATGAGGTCAATAACTATAAAATAATAATGATATTAATAAATAATCAAGACCTACTACCTAAACACACTCGATTCTATAAATATTCAAATAAACAAGAGAGAACATCAAGTGAAAAGAGTAGATAAAAATAAAAATACAAAGAATGTATTTAGAACAAATAAAAAATGAAAAAATATCATTTTATTAAATTTAAAAATAAATGGTCAAGAAATAAATAAAATGCTCTTAGACCTTGTCACATATAATTTTTTTTACATAGAGTACAAGGGAGTTGTTAGGGAAATCGAAGTTTCATGTAATGACATACAATATTTCCATGACTAATCGTACTCCATGCTCACTAATTAGGACTTTAAAAAATGTTGAATTTGAATCTATGGGGTTAAATGAGAAGGTATATTTTGAGGTAACTAATATGTATGATATTGGGTATCCAATGTTGTTTAACCTATAATGGTTTATAGACTATTAGATACCAAAGAAGAAGAAATCACATTTGAAAGCAAAGGATTAGTAGTCCATTTTACAATAGAAATAGGAATGGAAATGACATGGTGAGAACTATGGAAGGAAGATGAAGAAATAAAATTGATGACCTTGTTGATGTTTATACTCTTAAAAAAATTACAAAATAAGAATATGGCTCAGAACTTAATGATGAGAGGGAACTAAAAGTATAAGAAGAGGAAGGAGATACACCCTTGGGGGACTAAATTGAGGCCTTTATGTACATGTTATCTCTATAAATTTAACCCTTAATAATGTTTTTTAAGACTTATTATTTATATGATATCAATAGAAACACCTTTAGGCTATGGGTGGCCTAATCAATGAGGTAAATCTCTTGATATGAGATAACTCCCTTGATGCTCCACCAAGATACTACTAAAACTATTCAATTGATAACAAAAAGAGAGAAAGAGAAACATAAAAGTAAATAAAAGATGATGAACAAAATGGTGATACCATCCACTTTCCTATACTACATTAAGAAAATGAACTAGGATTGAATCTTATTGCACAACTCAACATGAGGCTCCAAGCATTAGTGTTTCAATATGGAGGTTATGGTTAAAACTTTAATCAAGAGGGATGATTAAGAGGTCTTATAGAAGACACTAGTTAATAAATATCCACACTTAACCATTTTGGGACCATGTAACACACTTAATATGACTTCCAAAGATATTATCAACCTATAAATATGTAACAAATAAAGGATAAATGAGAGGTAGTTAAGACACTACCACTAGTATTCATCAGTTAACTATGAAGTATACACTAGATGCAAGATTGAGAAGGTAATAAATTAGCATATATTCACTTCAAAGGAAAAGTAAATATGTTTATTTTAGAATGTCTATTCCATACTAAAATTGAGTATTATTTTAATGTAATTCAAGTCCATACTTATATAAGAAATAAAAGAGAGAGAAGGGAGGTGTTAAGAGTCCATCATGACTATAAATCTATCATAGTTCAGTTACAATCTACTAAGGGGACCAAAAATAGATCTATAATATTATTAAACATGTGTTTATTGGATTAATTATACCTTCATAAATGTGGCATGAAAATTACCCTTTATCTCCCTAGGACTCATCCTTCTTCACTTAATACTAATCTTTCTTGGCTTAGGAGGAGTTATAAGTTGTTAGCTTGACACATGTCACACTTGGATTTATTGATATCCTTCTATGCCATCCATAACCATTTAAATACATATCTAATCTTGTAAAATATGGAAGCTTGATATTTTCATATTTTCCTACTGATCTCTTATCATTACAACTTGCAAGCTCATGCCAAAGTTGGTTTGATACAAAAGAAGGCATTAAGGACAAGCTATCTATTCATCCTTGTTATATTAATTATTTGAAAAATGAAACAACATATTGTATTATTCATTAATGTCTTTTAAAATTTCATATATCTCCTATCTAAGTTTATATCCATCTTTAATGGGGTCATCACAACTGATCTGAGAAGAGGTTTGAAGAAGGTTATAGGTATTGATGCAAGAGAGGCACCCTATAGCCTTGAGAGCTAGATAGGAATCTTATTATTGTCTCAACACCTATATACTAATGTTATAGCTGTTTTAGATCCATTTATTAATATTTAAAAATTTATTAAACTTCAGAGATACTTGACAAGTTGATAGAGACTTATAATATTTTCTAAAGAACTCTCCTCATTCTTGAGCTATTGGACTACCTATACAACCAACCCTCCAAAACTAAATGTAGTCACTAAAATGAACTTGTACATAAATTTTAGAGTCTTATATAATTTCATGATATGTTCATAAGTATGAATTTAAGTTTTTCACACTAATTTATAAATTTGAAAAGGACTGTAACTTCACATTCTTCCTGTAAGGACAACATTCATGTTGTTATGTTTTAATCACTTGAACTTATCATAACACCATGGAGACCCATTAAAATGAAATATGGAAGGTTTAATAATATAAAATATGAAATTCGATGACTTAGGCATGGATAATAGCACCTAACCTATAGGTCCTCTTTCTTTTCTAGTCAACCCTTCTCGGCTAGACTTTCACTGATTCCTAGTCACCTAGAACTTCTCAAACTTAAATTTTTGAGACCTAGGAAACCATCTAAGTCCCAAATCCATCCCCCCTGAGTCTCATCCTCTTAGGAAAATATCACCCAATTTGGAAAAAAGTGCTATAACTTAGGGGTGTCTTATTTTTTGTGCTATTGTCCAAGTTCACTTTAGCCTCAAATGGTCAAATTTTATTAAATCCTTATCATTTACCCTATCAAGCTAATGAAAGCTCATCTAACCCATGATAATTAGTATCAATATATAAGTCCATTCAATTTCCATTTAGAAGGGTTAAAACTCATTCATAGGAAAAAAACAAGAACACAAATAAGTATACTCAAGTACTCTTCCCTATTCTCTACATACAACCTTTTAAGACCAATTTAAGCCTATTAAAGCACTCATGCAAATCCCTATTCATCCAAAGTAAATTCTAGTTTTACATCTAGTTGTATACATAACATAATTTCACCAATCACTTTAAATGGGAAAACTACATTACTTTGATCCATCTTCAGAGTATTAGTATGTAGGAAACATTCCCACACATGGGGTGTGAAGTGCATCTAACATATCCTTTACATGCTAAACCCTCCTCTCTTTCCCATGTTTACTAATCAAGGTCAAGAACCAAGAGCTCCTAAGGTTTTTAAAGACTGAATCAGATACATAGTGAGCTTTGCATAGACCTAGACTTCAATATTTCACTACCAAGGTGTCACAGGCCTACCAAGTAGAACCCAGAAAAACTAGATCACCAACATAATAAGATTGGAAGTGGACACTAGTATCAAAAGTGAACTACAGTGCCAAGTAGTAGGGTGTCTTGATTTTGGTGCTCCTATCCAATCTATAAATATAGTTTTGAGTCCTATTTATGATAGTCTACCATCCGTACATAATAATTTGTAAACCCTACATCATCTGTTTCAGCCCAAAATAAGCTAAGTTTGATTCCTCCACACTTCTTAATATTTAAAAAAAAGGTAAAATACATATCTATTTACATAGATCAGTAGGATAATTAAGACACATTCGTTATTATTTTACATTTCCTCAGACCTTTATTTACTTACGAATTAAACACCTAATTCCCAAAAACAATATAACATTTGGTGAACCTGACTTACTTCAAATTTTCACACAAAAACCCTATAAACCCTAGAGATAATTATATACAATTTTTTGAAATATTTATTTATTTTTAATAAATAAAAAAATTAAAAGACTATAAATTAATTGAAACATTTTCAATAAATTCACTCAAACCCTAGTTTTCACATACTAGGTCCTATTTGCATACAAACACTTTCAAACCATTAGGAAAAATATATTGCTAATTTTTGAAATGTTTTAAAAATTCTTCTTAATTTTTAAAGCTAAATTATATAAATTTATAAAAAAAATTAAAATTATTATATTAATTTTTTTTAAAAATCTTTTCAAACCCTAGTTGTATCTACTAGGTCCTATTAAATCAAGCATTTTCCCATAAATTTCTCAATTTTATCTTGCATACTTACCTCATGAATTCAATCTAAATTATAAGAATTCCTAGTATTTTACACAAATATTTATGAAAAATCCCTAGTTACATATAATAACTCATATTTAGCTTCTTGAGGTATCACCTTACATCCATAGTCAAATTGAAAAAATAATGCTCATTTATTTACAAAATTTTCTTACATTTCTTGCAAATAACAGGGAAACCATAATGGGCCCTATCATGTACATGAATGATGAAGTATATCATATATTAGTAAAAATATTCATCATTTTAATTTCATGTTTATGTTTTATAATAAGGGATGATATTAAAAAATTGATTTCTAAATTGCCATAATATTTCAATATTTCTTTTGTATATTCTTTATCTCTCATATGGAAAAAAATTCAAGCTTATCATGGTAAATACATTACAAATTTTATAATACATATAAAAATATATTTAAACATTATTACACAAATCCATACTCTCTACCCTTTTCTCTATATATATCATAGTGAAAAATATAGAAATTTATCATGATAGACACATTATAAATGTCATAGCACATGTCACAATTCGTTATGCATACATGCACAAATTCATGTTTTTTATCCCTTGTTTTCTATATTTCATGTGGAATGTTCTTTATAATCATGTTGATATACAATTTATAACTTCACTTACATGAATTTTATCATATATGTATAGTTTATACCTAAATTTATATTCCTCTTTAGCTACTCTTGTTTCAATGTCATATCTAATGCAGAGGAAAGAAATCCCTTCTCCTCCTCTCCCTCAAGAGGGTGATAGCTACTTTCCATCTAACTACGTCCATTCTATCACCCCTCCAAAATGTTAGGTAACCTTTACTATTGTTCCTAATTCATACATTTAGCCTGCAATTTTTTAAAAACCTCTTTAACATATGTGCTTACATTTTCAATTGGAAGTAATTAAGGTTTGCACTCGTTAGACTCTAAACAATAAAATCACTAGTCTGAGAAAGATAACTTCAGATTTACAAACATAGAATCAGCTATTACATGAAAATATCACAACATTGGAAAGTTATATTACAATACAAAAGCTTCAAATACATCCTAGTGTCAATCATGTATATGCACCTTCACCTAGTAAGTTGGTTAAAAGTAATGTTACATATAAAAACAACAAATCATGACAAATTAAATCTACAATTATTGATTCAAAAATTGTTCAAAGATCAAATAAGATTTAAAGTGAGCTACTAAGGGAAATGATTAAATTTAACTTTATCAAACTACCTCCATTACATCTAGTGAGAATATCTAGATATTATTATGCATATCATAGAATACATGGGCATCACATAGATGCATGTTTGCCATTGAAAAGGCATATACAATAGATAATTATTAATGAGGACCTTATACAATTTAAATAAGTAAAGCAATCTAAAACAACATAGGAACACATTCAAAAAGGGTCAAATTTAGAAAAAATACAAAAGTGGTTACCAAAGCAAAAATCAAAACAAAAAAATGATCAACAAGCAAAATCAGAGCAACAAAAAATAACATAAGAATAGGTCAAGCATGAAAAATATGCAAATATACCTCTCCAAAATGAGTCTCAACTTTCAAAGTAGTATGGATTTGGTCAGGTATATCTATAAAAAATTGATCATTAAGGTCAAGGGTTGTGAAAGCATGCTGAAGGCTTTATTAATCCTATTCTAGAATATGATAATGTTTGTCACTAGGGTTTGGGATTTATTTAATATCCTAAGGCAAATCATTCACAAACACTTTTTATCAAAGGAAAAGATCCATATACAACAACAATCAACACTAGCATTCCATTGGTTCAAAATCAAGATGATAATGTTGAGTGGAACAATATAACTTATTTTGATTTTCAAGATACTGATGATGAATAAAAATACACAAAGTCATATTATTAGCAATTCAATTGTATTTCACAATCATGCATGATTATATTATTTGATATAAGACACCATGATAGCCAGTCTTATCTGAGACTAGTAAATTAGTATCATTTATTTTTAGCATTGATTATACATAAACTCTTTTATTTGATTGTACATAGTTCAAATATTTTCAAAAACATAAAAATAATATAACACTTCAAGATACAAAAACATTCAAAAAATGGAAAAAACACCAAAAACATTTTTTGATTGTATGCATCATCCATGTCTACATTACTACTATCATATGAGAACTTACATTTGTTGTTTCATGCTATTGTACATCAATTTTGTACATTACCATGCTTAATTTTATCTATTTTGAGTATGTCCAATAGCATCCAACTCTTTGATTGCTTCACTCTACCTATGGAGGGGCCATTCCTACTTCTAAATTTGAGGTACACATCAATATACATACCCATTAGGTACATCTTCTGCATGACCACACCATCCAGGTTATTTCATTCTTACACTACATAGTCTAAGTTATCATATTAATTTTCATTCCTTATAGATTGAATAGATTACGATATTGACATTTCACTATTACCTAGCACTTGTGTATTTCTTCGAATATACATAGTCGTGTACTATACATGTTTTACCTACTTTCACATTTTCTTTGATTATTTAGATGTTCTTGTATCTTTCCAATTATTACATGATTTCTCTACTTAGTGTATCTTGTGTGATTGCATTTCTAATTCTATCTTATGTCATGATTGTGCCTTAGGACATTTGCCAATGTCCTTTACTTCTATTAATATGTGTGCCCTAGGAAATTTGCCAATGTCCTTTATTTTTACTCTTTTATGTTCTTGTGGACCTTGTGTCAACTTTGATTGTTCACTTGTATGTGTATGTGGCATTTAAATATTCCTCCCATGCTTGTATTCTAGTTTGAGGGACATGTTCCCATGTCTTTTGTTTGTATGGCCCCTTGGCTACCCTTGTATGCTTCTTGATTCTTGCTTCATATGATTTTTTGTTTGTTTTATCCTCACTATGTGTAATTCCATGATTCCAATCATGAATTTATCTTGCTTCTTGGATGCCATGATGGATATCATGATCTATCCCTCCATGCTTACTAACAAACTAATAACTAGAAACTAATATCTAACATTACCAATAAAATTCAATATCATGTGCATGATCTTACATTTTTATATCTATCTAGGCATACCACTATTGATCTAATAATCTATCAATTCAATTATTGCTATATCTTGAAATTTCTTGTCAAATATTCAATGCTATATATTACATCTATATAACTTATCACACTTGTAGGAATCTTTTCTTCTAAGGGTAGTCATTGCAAGCTACTCATTCTTACCCTTAGAAGAGGGACCATCAAATAGGGGATTTGTCATATAGATAAAACCTCATAGAAATCAAAAAAATAGAATTTAGAATAGTCAGCATAGAATCTAGATGTCAAACCAATCAAATCAAAGAAAAAATAAGAATAGTCTCAGATTAGCAGTCAGTTTTCACACTAGAAAACAATGCCAAAAATGGATAGTAGTACAAAAAAAAGGGGTGTCCATAGTTTTAAACTCTTGTTCAAGTATAAAAACACTCAAGGTTTCTAAAAATAGGTAAAAATTTTAGTTCAGCGATAGTTTTTACAATTTTAGATCCTTCAAATTCAATAGTTTCAGCATAGTTTTCTTAGATACAGGGGGTTATCATGCATGGCATGATGGTTCTCACTTTCAATTCAGATTAGGAAATTGGTATAAATTCCAAATCAGAATCCACATTCTAGACATCAATGATTAGGGTTAATGTGTGTGGCACATTGATCTTCTTTTGTTTCCAAGTTTAGTTCATTCCAAGTATTCTTAGTAGTTATGTGCCTTACTCCATCTACATGTGGTTGGCACCACATTAAAGTTAAAATATCATACTATTTTAGATCTTTGACTACTTGAGTTCTTGATTTGGACTTCATATAAGCCTAGTACATCAGTTTTGAGGTGGCTTTCATATAATACTAATCTCCATCTATTGAAATGGCCAAGAGTGGCCTAGTTTCTAGCACAGATTCAACTATCCACACCACAGTGTCAAATTTATAGCACAGACATGGGATCCATGAGCCATCTCATATGACATATATTCTATATCGGTATCACTTCATAGCTTCACTTCATATGGTAATGATGGATCTAAAGGGCCAACAATTTTATTCTTGAGCCACCTATTCAAAGGGATTGAACACATAGTCTAGACATTGATTATCACATACATGATTCATTAACTTCACTTAGTTGGTGATGATGGAGCGAAAGGACCAGCCTTTGCATTCTAGATCCACTTTTTAAGGAATTGATAACTCTACTTTGTTTTTAATATTACTCTTTATTCAACACATACTCAGCACAATCTAGAATCACAATAGGTTTTATATTAGTTCACACACTCAGTGAGGTGTATTGGTTCCTCTCTCTTATTTTACTTAGGTTTTGTAAATTCTTTTTTTAGAAATAGTATATCTAGTATGAACTGATCTACTTCATGTTCTTATTTTAATATTCACATATCATAATGTGCTCTCTCTACACAACCAACATCACACAACTTCATGAGATTTTCCCTTACAGCTACGCTTTCTATTTTTCCTTTATCATAGTATTTCACTTTGCTAAATCACTATAATAAAGGGGGGGAATTTAATCTTATAACACATAAAATTGGATGACTTAGGAATGGCTAATAGCACCCAACCTATAGGTCCTCTTTCTTGCTCACTCATCCCTTCTCAACTAGACTTTCACTAATTCATAGTCACCCATAGCTTCCCAAACATAGTTTTTTAAGATCTAAGAAACCACCTTAGACATAGATCTATCCCCCCAGGTTTCATCCTCTTAGGAAAATATCACCCAATTTGGATAGAAGCATCAAAACTTGGGGGTGTCTCATTTTAACCACTATTGTCCAAGTTCACTTTATCTTCAAATGGTCAAATTTTCATGAATCCTTATATTTTCCCCTATGGCCTAATACAAGCTCATTTAACCCATTATCATCATTTTCCCTATATAAGGTCATTCAATGTCCATTTATAAGGGTTGTCACTCATTCACAAGAAAAAATCAAAAATACAAGCAAGTATACTCAAGAACTCTTACCTATTCTCTACGTACAGCCTTCCAAGACAAATTTAAACCTATTAAAGCACTCATACCAATCCCTAGTCATCCAAATTACATTATAGTTTCACATCTAGTTTCATACATCACACAATTTCACCAAGCACTTCAAATGGGAGAAATGCACTAGCTTTATTCCTCTTTAAAGTATTGGTATTAGTTAGTGTACCCACGTGTGGGGTGTGAAGTGCATCTAGCATATCTTTTACACATTCATCCCTCCTCTATTTCCCAAGTTTGATACTCAAATTCAAACACTAGGATCTCCTAAGGGTTTTGAATATTCAATTAGACACACAATGAGCTCCACACAGACCTAGGCTTCAATATTTCACTAATAGGGTGTCATAGGCCTACCAAGTAGAACCCAAAAAATATAAACCCCTAAGATAACAACACTAGAAGTGGACACTAGTTCTAAAAGTGGATGACAATACAAAGTAGTAGGGTGTCATAATTTTGGCACTCCTTTCCAACCTAGAAACAAAGTTTTGCATCCTCTTTATGACATTTTTCAATTCCTACATAATAATTTATAGACCATGTATCATCCATTTCAGCCCAAAATAAGTTTAGTTTGATTTATTCACACTTCTTACTATTTTTATAAAAGGTAGAACACATATTTATTTACAAAAAATAGTAGGTTAATGGAGACCCATTAATTACTGATTTACATATACTTGGACCTTTATTTACTTAGGAATTAAACACCTAATTCCCAAAAAGAATAAAATAGAAGATCATAGGACCTCTATCCAAGAGTAGGTCTCTTTCAATGGTTAGAGATCTTAACTCATCTAAAACCCTAAAAGTAGGCCTCCAACAAGATTTTTAGGCCATGTTTGTACATTTTTCCTCCACACATGCTAAGATAATTAGCCTATAAGGTGATCAAGAGAAGTAAAATTTTCACTCATGTGTTTTCAAGAAAAAAGTGTCCATTAAGATTACTTAACATAAAATTATCTCTTAACAAGATCTTGGAGGGATTTACAAGGATTTTATGGGTTTTATCCTCTTAAAAATGATTTATAGAGTATAGGGCCTTAACTAACTACTAAATGCTATAATTTTTTAGTATGGTAACCCATCCATCTTCTCCAAGAACCATTTGGACCCATTCACTCAGTGGACATACTTTCAATGTAAAGAAGATGTCTTCTCAAGATTGGTAAGACTATAGGTGTGTATTTTAGAGGTCTATCTAAGCAAAAAGTATCTTGAAATGATTATTTTTGAATTGTAATGCTTTTTTAATGCTTGATCCATGTCCTAGTATGTTCTCAAATGAGTTCCTAAAGAGTTTGACTCCTTTAACTCCCCTTGGATAACTAAAGCCTACATTAAGGGTTTATAGGTAATTTGACTATTTTGACCCTAATGCTCCTCTTTTGATGACATATACTCATTAAAATGAGTCTAAACATTTTTCAAACCTCCTATAATTTATATCAAACCTTCCATGATCTTACAAACCCAAATTTTGATTTCAAATTTCACTCATCCTTCACATTCTTGAGTGCAAGATTGTAGGTGAGCATTCCAAGAATAACAAACCTATTATAATCTTGTTATAGGGTTGAAATATCCTACCTCCTATGACCTTGAAGATCCTTAAGGACAATATGAATGTATTTGACTTTCTTGAAGGATTTTACAATGAAAAACCAATCAAGTTTTTCTAAGAAGTTATCATCTCAAACATATAAGCTTGGCACAATCCTCTTAAGGTGTTTACATTTGTCCTCTTTAGACACCTTGACCATGAATGGTATTGAAATGGTTTGATATGTCTAGGAGTTTTTACCATCAATATAATAATACTAAAAATTCATCATCAATCTCACTCTTATCTACAACCTTGTTACTCCTTTTTTCATATTTGAAATCTTGTTTAAGAGCCTCAACATGATGGATTTCTTCCTAGTACCTAAAAATTATCAGCTAGGAAAACCATAGAGTGTTTATTCACTATTGGATATTATCTAAGATGTATTATATTACTCAAAATGGTGAGAAACAAATCTAATGTATTGGTTTCCTTAATAATTTGACTCAAGAGTGATATTTGTCTTCTATGATCACATCTAGAATACATCTTATAGCTCAAATTTTCACCCTTTAGAAGGTAATTAAAACACTCTCAACTTGAGCTAAGCAATGGTATTTATCCTACGTTGTGGGTGACTTTTCAAAGGGATCAAATCTCTAGATTTCGGGATAGCTCCAAAGTAAAACACCCACACTAACAACTATACTACTTTATTGACATAGTAAATTGAGAGATGAAGATTAAAACTTAAAAATAACTTAAATTTGATGCACCAAACATGAGGTCCTCAGCTTGTTAAGAATTCACTATGAAATACTAAGTTACAATATGATTATGCTACTCTAAAATAGTCCCTATCACACTAGTGTTTCAACATGAAGGTTGTAAAGGTTAGAAGAGATTAGGATGATAAGCTAATAGGTTATAACATAAAAAAATAATGGTTTATAAATTATCTAAGTAAGGAAACTAGATACGACACTTCATATGACCTATGAGATGAAATTGGAAGAGGTATCAAAACTCTTCATCTAAGATCTCTCTAATGGATCATTACCATAGCCATTGATGCTTCATCATATACTTAGAAGAAACTAAATGTATTCAAAAAATATATTACACATAAGAGATATGCAAATGTATTACAAAGCATAAAAAAACATACAAAACATAAAGAAACATGCAAAGCATAAATATTATAATGAGGGAACTTGCTTCTATATACAAGGCAAAATAGAATGCAAGGTAAACTAACCAATGTGGGAATCAAGTCCACATAAGATAAACCTATCAAGCATGATTAAAATATGATCTAACACTCTCCACTTAAGTAAAGTTAGGGGCTAACAATAGAAGATACAGTGTGAAGTCACGTTTCCCTATGGATGTCAATCCATCATGGTAAAGTACATGGATGTTGATTCGATGTAACTTCTAAGTCAAAGTACAAATGGTTTTGACTATGAGAATCACTAAATACAAACACTAAATTTCAAAGTACTAGGTAAAATGATGAACCCAAGGAATCATTACTTGAACATCCTCTAAAAAGATAGTGAGAATCAAGCATAAAGACTGGTAGGGTTGCCACACTAGTGTCACTAGTGGGGATACCATACTAGTGTCACTATAAGAATCACCAAGAAGGATATGGACTCAATTAACAATCCTCATATGTGTTATGATAAATAGATTACCTAAATAAGATACTCATGTACAAAGGACAAATCTAGAAATCACTCAAAAGTGTAAAATACATAACTCTCATAAAGTGGAAAAAAGAGAGAAAACCCATAGGAAAAACTCTCCCCCCTGCCCCTTCCCCCCAAAAAAAAGAGAAAAAAATAAGAGAGAGATGGATAAAATCCCCCCAAATATTATTCTAAAGAAGTTTTTATTCCAAGTACTTGTAATTAAAAAATGGATCAATATACATGAGTGGTCTAAATCCACTATTGCATCATAAAACAACTGACATTAGGCATCACTTAAATATCATTAATCAAGAATAATGTTAGTGGTGATGAAAGTATAAAAAAGTATAGTATGTGTAAGGAATGATCAACATCAATAAGTAGAATGTACACACTCCCCCCATACTAATTAATGTATGGAATGAAGGTAAGATGTCTATACAATTGGTATGAATCTACTACTTGAACACTGAACAAACTGACACTGTATACACTAGATAGATCCAAACAAAGAGACCATTAATTGTCAAAAAATGGTGTCAAAAATATAGATACGTCTTTCAAATATGATGGCTCATATTGTTGATTGAAAATATAAATAACTAATGAATTGAAAAGGTACCTATAATAGAGCACACAAATGTATGAAGGTGGATAAGGTTGAATCAATATATCCCCATGGCACTTTATAGATTAGTGGGAGTACAATATAATCCATACACAAAAAATACCAGATGGAGAAAAGGAAGACACTAGTTTTCACCAAAATAGCTACAAATGAGGAAACTATCAACATGTCAAATAAGACATTAAGAGAGGTGCTCTAAAAATAAGGGAATGATGAGGTGTTTTCATAAAATAAGTTGAGGTGCTAAGAAAGGGGCCTCAAGGAGACATAACATATCTACTAGTATGTTAAAGTAATAATTAATATTATGGGATGATGGAAGAGTGTGGCCAATGGAAAAAATAGCCATGTATCTATGCAAAAAACACAACCAAAATAATCAATAGACAAAAAATGATAAGCTACAAAGCACATGAAAAAAAGATGTTAGTCTTAGCCAAAAACACATTCAAGTTAGTGCATGCATGAAGTGCAATGAAGGGGCCATGACATAAGAAACCTTGTAATAGTGATAATTTAAATTCAAGAATAGGATGTTGAACTCAAAAAAAAATGCATCCATGAGTGCAAAAATGAAGATAATACACTCGAGAAGAAGTAAAAAAGGAAGTTTATGTTGCTTGTGAGGGGGTCTGACCTCCTTCCAGATCAGACCTCGCCCTCTAATCTTTGAAAAATGAAAGAGATAAGGTATGTTAAAAATAATTAATAATCCTTCTAAAAATTCTCAAAATATATCAAAATCCATCACCTCTAAAAATGTCACCACAATACATAAGCATAATGCAACACAACCAATGTAAAGAGACCCAACTAGAATGTGCCGCTTTATAAAATAGTGCATTTTTACAACTTAATAACACAAATGGATAGATAATAAAAAAATATGAACTTTTGAAAAAAAAATAGAACTTAAACATTAGTTATAGTTTAAAATTCATAAGTGTTTTGATTTCTCATAAAAAATGGTCAAAAGAATTAAAAAACACTATAAACTAGATTTTGAGACCAAGTCAAAAACAAACATAGTCATGCAACCACTCATTGCAATTGAAATTTCACCATAGACTTATAAAATTCAACTAAAATGAAAAATAGTCCTTTCAATTACCTCGATATGCATGTAAGTGAGTTTTACTTCCTTTTTTAAGAAAAATATAGCTTAATAAGGCAAATACATGAATTTTTAGATATGTAAAGAGGCGAAAATGAAGAATATTATTTGTTTTTGTTGAGAGGGGTGTCAAGATATTTTCCAATTCAATTAAAAAATAAAAGGTACAACCCACAATTGCAACATAAGATTGGATAGAAAAATACCCAAATGAAAGATGATGCCTTGGATGTAATGATAACATATGCAAATATGAAAACCAAATTAAAATGACATATTGTAGATTTTAACACTTCAATACTCAAAATAAAAGATGATGCCAAGGTGAAATATTCAATTCCTAGTCTCAAAGCAACCACCAATATAATCATGATATATAACTATAACAAAAAAATAGATCTGAAACAACAACTAGAAAAAGGTAATGCCTTGTGATGCCTTTATCATTCTCAGATCTTTTAGACTTAGATCTACATGTTTCACTACCTCAGAAGTAACAAAGATTTAAAAATAACAAAATCTTCAAAAATCATATACCACTTTCAAGTAAAGGAAGCATATCGTCCATGATTAAAATCTTGAAAGCAAGAGCTTCAAAATCTCTGAATTTTTTTTGAAAAAGGGCACCAAGATCCCTAAAGATTTAAAGAAGAAAAAAATGTCCAGAATAATAGATTGAAATAATCATAAGCTTATTAATATTCATTATAATTTAAAACCATAAGATTATATAGAAATATGTGAAAGAGTATCTCAAAACCCAAAAATAGTCTCCTAAATTTCCTTAGGAACAAATATAATCTAATCAAAACATATCATGTTTTGGTGTAAAACATAATTTTGCCCAACAATGGATTTCTTAGAAATGACCACTTAACTTATTCAAACTGAATAACACATACAAGAGTATATAAAGGAGTCATAAAAAATTTAGATCATACCTTTCTATGGATAAAACCTAGGATCCATATGCCATATATAATGGCAAAAAAAACACATATCTAAATCACATTGTGAGGACAAACAATGCAATGAAGTAGGTTGAGTAATGGCTGAGGAAAAACAATGCAATGAAGTAGGATGATTAATGGCTATTGGAGATGGCTCTAATTACCATGAAATATTTATTAAAACTCTTCATACAAGATCTCTTCAATGGATCATTACCATATACATTGATTCTTCAGCATATACTCAAAAGAAACCAATTGTAATCAAAATAATTGTGACACATAAGAGATATGCAAATGTATTACAAAGCATAAATTAGTACAAAGTATAAATATTAAAATGAGATCACTTTTTTATATAGGCAAGACAAAATAGAATGCAAGCTAAACTATAAAATGTGGGATTAAAGTCCACACAAGACAAACCTAGCAAGCATGAGTAAAAGATACTCTAACAGTAATAAACTTACATAAAGACATGATCATGAAGGACAAATGTAAAGAAGTACATACACTATCACTAAGATTTCATAAAAACAACACTCAAGATCACTATTTTCAATATGAAGATAGAATATCCATCTTTAATTAAATTAAATATGCAAGTAAAAGAGAATTTTTGTAGGGCTTCGCCTAACCAATGTGAGGATGTTTTACAAAGCCATATAATATTACATATATATGAAACTATGAGCAAGAGAGAGAGAGAGAGAGAAGGGACATATAATAACATGGAAAATTTTCATCTATTATGAAGGTAATTTAAGTACAATAACTTGTGTAATAAGATAGTTCTGAAGGTTTTTATCAACATGTGTACACTTGCTCAATGGTATTCTTATTCAAATTGGCATAGGGGGGTTACTTATGCAAATTTGAGCTCTTAAATCTAACTCATATTTATTGAGGATACACCTCCTCACTTTCAAGGATAGCTAAAATATTATTGAATAAAATTTATAATGATTAAGAGATTTCTATGCCACTCCCCTACAAGTTTTGTAACCTCTCTTTCACTCCTCATTAGTATGTAATCTTCACTAGCACTTTTTAGGCTAAAAATTCTTGAAATTTGGTTTTCAAAATTAATGACTACAAAAAACTTCATGAAACCCTCCTGATTTCCTAATAAACTTGTATCAACCCAAATTAGTACCTCAAATGTTTTCTAGCACTCCATTTCATGCCCAAATCTCTCAATTGCCTTCATTTCATTGTAGCCCTCAAAAAGGACAAAGCTCCTTGTTTAGGATAGTGTAAAAATGATCTTGACCAAAAAACATGTATTTGAGTACAAAATATTCCCTCACATCTCCATACTAAATTTAATGCCCTAAATCTAAGTGGAATTGTATTTACTTCACCCTTTTCTCTCTCTCCAATAAGGCCTCTAGGCCTATAAACTAATATTTTTATCCATATACCTCCCACACATGTGAAAATTTTAATAATAATTTAATTCACTTTCACCAACCTATGATCATGATCCATGTCAAATTTAGGATTATGAGACCTTGTGTAGATATTTAAACCTTGAAATGGCTAAAAAACATAGCTTTTCACAATCCCTTTTCATATTACCTTCAATAATCAGACATATATGAGAACTTTTATGGTGATATGTATGTGTTTTTAGACTTTAAGAGGTATACGACACCTCATTAAATCCTCCCTAGTGGTTTGTATCATTCCATGAGGTTAACATCTCTATTTTGGGCTCAAATCATTACAAAAACATAACATTAATTGTGTCCATATAGGTGCAAGTAAAAACAAGTGTCATGATGAGAACCTCCTTGTATCTCTCAATGATTTTTATGTGGTTTTTATATCAATCCAACCCATTTAAGGCACTTTTTAAGCCAATATATCTCATTGGGTTCCTATTAGGGTTTTAGGTGGGTTTAAAGTAGTTTAGGTTCTTAATGATTATTCATAAATCTTATGGGCTTAAATCCTAAACAAATGCCACAAAATTCAATTATATAAGTTTCCTCAACTATCCATAGGTTATTATATTCCCATGAAACTTTTATGTACAATTATAAGCCTAATAATTAGCCCCTCGAGTCTTTACTATGCCATTAGAGAGTGGTTTGAAGGCTTAACCATTATTCATACAGGATAGGGACCTAAACCAACATCTAATTATATAATATTTGATTATGGAGACCCCTTCAAAATTCATAAAAACCATTGGACCTAATGAATAATGTTAGGGTCACACTGAGCAAAGAAAATATATCTTAGATGTAACTTGCACCTAGAAGAGCTCAAAGGTCTTATAGGCCTAAATGGTCATTTTATTGTCTTGATATACCTATGAATGCCACTCTAAGATCTGTGCCAACATTTTACACTTCTTATTTACCTCAAATTCTCAATTTATCCTCAATAAACCATTTTTCTCATGACTGCACACATAGGCCTATGTGTGATCTTAGGCTTGTTAGGCCTAAACAAACTTATCCACATTTATACCATTGTTTTTAATCTTAAGTTAATATGAAGTCATACTAACATATAATAATCACTATTAAATTATTTTATTATTTCCATATACCTCTTCTCTCTCAAACCAAGTAGGCACCTCCTCACTCTAGGCATGCATTCCTAAAGGAGTACTTAGCTATGTGTATGCAAGGTTTAAGTGAATTTTCTTTTGATCATCCTCTTTTACTTCTCTTTAGGTATTATTTGACTTGTACTGACCTTTTTAAATTTTACAATATATTATATCCTCACTTGAATACATGCATCTTATACCTTCTCAAGGTATGTCTATAGGTGACAACTAAGATTCCTTTGATAATTAAGCTTTGAAACATGGCCTTCTCAGCTAAGATATTGATATTTTAAAATTACATGAACTTCATTTAAGGATACTTCTCACCATCCTATAAGATCATTGGCATCTCATGTCATCTACAAAAAAAATTCTTCTCATCTTCATACACAGGACTGTGTATGAGTGTTTAGGCCTATAAGTTCCTTTGGTGACTTTGACATCAGTCATCTATACATTTTTATAACCCTTCAAAATCCTAGGTGATCCCATTAATTTATGTTTTATTTCATACCTAAACTACATCATATTCTCTTCACCTATTCTTATTCATATGATAATTGGCTTATTACTCAAAATGAGGAACTACATGTTTGGAACCTATAAGTCTAATTTTGATTGCATAAACTATTAAGAACCAATTTATTGAGCCTTTATCACTTTGGTATTGTATAAAATCATATAATTAAATTATCATGCACTCAATAGACCTATGTACTTCCTTCTAAACACTATGCATTCTCAAACTTGCCCATTTGTATGTATAGACCTATGTATGAGGTAAGTTCATGTAAAAGGATTATGTATGAATGCTAGAAATAATGTATTCACGCATACAATGTACACTAATTTAGTGAGATCTACCAATGTCATATGAGTGTTTAGAGGTTATATCAAGACTTAATTGTTTGAACATATTCAACATGAGTTTTGTGATTCATGAATGTCCATGTACAGGTATACAGACCTATGGGTGGCTAAAACATACCACAACCTTTGTTTTAGATTATATTTGAATCCCACATTCATTATATTAGACCTCAAATTTTTTCAATTCCATTCTCACATGTTGTCATTTACTTTTCATTTATATTTGGGATAAGTTTAGAAATCATACCTGTAGGAAAATATTTCTATACTACATCATGCCTCAAAAAAGAAAGCATCATTCTATCACTCAAAGAATTATCTAAAAATTAAAAAAAATCAGAGATAAATAACATGAATCATTTAATATTGATGAGTTTTCCATGACTAATGAGGCACTTGAGAACTTATGACAATGATAACACTCCAAACCAACCAAAATGCTTGTAGCTAGGGTGGTGATATTCAAACATCATTAAGGAACCAATTTCCTTGTTGAATATAACTCATATATTTTAGTTAATTTACAAGATTTAGATTAAAATTAATAATTTTATCTCTAAAATCACCTCAATAAATCCACATTCCTCCATTAAACTCTAAAGTGAATAAATAAAAGCAAATCTAGACCGTGCTTGGATGAATAAGACATGGTGACCGCCTTACACTCTTAACAATTGTTAATAAAGGAAGGGACACTGATATTATAAATAAAAAAAATTATTTTAATGTCATTAATACTCCCTCATCAAGGAAAAATCTCAAGTCCTAAATCACTCTATACTGTATGGAATGCACATGAAATTTACCTTTATGAGCTTGCTAATGGAGTGATGGATAAAACGAAGAATGTTTTGCATTATATTTACCTATGAAAGATTTTAAATCATGGATATGTATTTTTGAAGGTGAATAGACACATGTAAACCATTATCACCTACAAATGCATCTCCCACGTCTTTATAAGTGCCTATAACTACCTGCAAAGGAGTGATTCTTTGAATTTGGATGTTGAACCTATAAAATTGATATAATTTAACATCCATGACATGTATTAAATTTATATATATACCTAAAAATATTTTAAAAGTGTTATTGGATAGATATTTGATCTTTTTTGACCTTGTCATCTGTTGAACTTGATTATATACACTTTTCCCTTAGATGACACATTACCTTAAACTTGATAAAAGAACCTTAACTTCTCCAAACAAATGTAAGATGTTCATACAAGGTGGTAAAATCATGGTATGCCTTTTAGAGACACTCTTGTAACTTTATCATAATTTGAATCCATATTTTCATTTTCACCCTATGACTAGACTAGGATAACATAAATAGAAACAATAACTTAATCTTGTAAAAATAAACTTAATATTTTCTAATTAAAATTTAACAAGACCATTTAAAATAAATAAAAGGATTTAAATTAATATGAATAATGTCACGAAATAATACAATTCAATTTTTAATTAACTTAGAATATGATAGCTAAAATTTGGCTAACATCTTTGGCAACCTCTTGGGAGTGCCTACTTGACTATGCATCTAGTTTAGTGACTTAGAAATGTATTGGGATATGAAGTCATGATTGAAAATAATAATTAATAGCCACCTTTAAAACAATTAAGTTAAACAAACACAAAATAAAATATCACACCAAACATGTGTCACATGACACTTGGAGGAAAGAATAACATAAATAAAAAAAGACACACACTTACGCATGAACACTTATGGAGCAAAAAATACTACTCTAATATGTAAAAATTTGTAAAAATGACCTTAATATCATGGATTTAAGTGTATCCCATTTACTAAGATACTCAATTTGTCTCCATTTATTCTTGTAAGTTGAAAGTTATTATGTTCTTTTCAAGCAATTATAATGTAAGGTTCACTCCATAATGCATCAAACTTAGTGTGATTAGAAATATTATCTCTATCAACATCCAACTTTAAGACAATGTCTCCTTATTTATATGTTATTGAGAAATCTCTCTTATCAAAGTTTATTTTTAGTTGTGTTTGGTGATATTCCATGGTTTGAATAGCATTATATCTTGATTCCTCCAAGGCTATTAGTTATACCAAAATTATTTACCAAGGATTATTATCCATTCTCTCAATATGATGTTCCAACTCAAAATATGATAAATCAATTAAAATGCATAGCTTAGCTTCTCTTCCATATACAAACATATAAGGTGATTTACTAATGGCAATCTTTAGAGTGATCTTATCAACCCATAGGGATGTCTTAAACCTAGTGTTCCAAGTCCTTTGATTATCTTTTATTATCCTCTTTATAATTTTTTTAAAGTTATTATTAGTTAAATTATCTATACTATTGCCTTGGGGTAGTAATTTGAATAAGTACTCAAGTAGATGCCATAGTGGAGGTCCCATTCCATTGTTCTTATACCAACAAAATTCATGGAATTATAAAAAATTATTGATGATATCACCCTAAACCTTGTCACCATGCTCTCATAAAATTTAAGAACTAAATTTTTATTATCTTTATTAAGGACCACTACCTTTACCCACCTTGTGAAATATTCAGTAGTTGTAAGGACCCATCTATGGCCTACACTAGATGGAGGATTAATTATCCCAATGAAATCAAGTCCCCATTACATGAATGGTTGTTCAAATTTAATGGGTTGAATAGGAAGGGATGAAATTATTTGTTTTCCTAAAAAAATTTCATGCTTTTAACATCTTCTAACCCAAACATATGCTTCCTTAAATATGATAGGCCAATAATAATAATAATCCCTTATTATTTTTATAGTTGTAGTTTTAGGTGAAAGTGACCTCCATTTGTCCATCATGAAAGTGTTATATAATATTATAAACCTAGTTTGTTTCCACACATTACAAACATTACATCAATGTATTTCCTAAAAATAACCCCATCTACAAGGACATAACGTATTAATTACAATCTAATGTATCTCATTCTTTCTTGATCTAGACCCATGGGAAACTCACTTGTTTAAAGTAACCTCACCATTTATTATGTCCAAAATGTGGTAGGTTAAGTTTAAATCATTCTAGGACCCTCTTGTAATTAAAAACCCATCTCTTCTTCTTCCTTTAGGTCTAATTTTGGATGTTCACATAGTCATATTCCTCTTACTAGCTTAGTGGCCTTGATCTCAACATAATACTCCATCACCTTAGTTAGCCATCCAACTCTTTTATAATTCAAGTTTTTATTCAATATAAAGTCTCTTATTATTGGATGATTTACCATAACATGTCTTTTTTTGGACACCATATGCCTAAATTTCTAGAGACTTCTTAAATTTCCAATACTTATTTATCAATTTAGGCATACCTCTCTTCATAGCCTTCTCATCCTTGACTAAGAAGAGGATATATGCTATTCAATTACTTTATTATTCTAATAAATTAACATATAAGAGATTGTGTTAAAGTTGGAAAAAATCATATAAGACAAAGTCCTTAGAAAAATTAGGTTTGATTAGTGTAGGTTCTTGAGTAATAGACTATTTTATGGCCTCAAAACTATCCTTCTTCTCCTAGGTCCCAAATAAATTCTTGATGATTATTAAAAATATATGTTATATTCCTTATAATAGTGGAAAATATAGGTATGAATCTCCTAACAAAATTGATCTTCATAAGAAAATTTTGTAAGAGTTTCCTATGTTTGGGCAATGACAAGGCTACTACATCATTTAGCCTATCAAAGTCTATATCAAGCCCATCTTTAGAAAAAATATTACCAAGTAACTTAACATAATGTATATAAAAATCACACTTGTTGGTTTTGATAAAAACCCCATATTGCTTGCACCTTTCATATATTATCTTTAGATGATTAAAGTGGTCACTAGCATTTTTGGAGAAAATAGTTATATCATCAAGGTACTAGTACCATATCATTAATAAAACCTTGGAAATACATATCCATGGCCATTTTTAATGTGATAAATACATTATAAAAAATAAATGGAATTATCTTGTATAAACATTCCCCCCATTTGGTAGTGAAGGCTATCTGATATTGGTCCTCTCTTTTCACCAACACTTGGTTGTATCTAGGATAGCCATCCAAAAGTGAGAAATGTTGAGAACATGTCACTAATTGAAGTATTTTATCCATTTAAGGTAGATTAAATTTGTCCTTAAATGATACCTTATTCAAGTCTCAATAATTTAAACATAACCTAATTTCACCACTCTTCTTTCTCACAAAAATAAGATTGTCAACCCATGAAGAGTGTTTGATAGGAAAGATAATTATTGACTCTATCAACTTGGTGAGTCATTTCATCATGAGTACCTTCACTTTATAATTGATGGGATTTTATTTTGATTTAAAATATTAACATTGGGATCAATTTATATAGTTTTTTGGGCCAATTAGGTATCAAACCCTTTGAGGTCATTATACTCCCAAGCAAAGATATTAGAAAATTCTCTACATAACTCAATGAATATAGCCTTATCTTGTGGAGTACATAACTTTACAATATATATGATTTTATCTTTTATGGTATCCACTTTATCATGATGTTATTACTTTGTATACATGCTTATTTTATCTCTCTTATTTTGATCACTTTCATTGAATATACCTTCAAGAGTAACCATCCCTTTAGGAATATTGTTAGACCTCAATTGCATAATTTGGTCTCCATATTGGTGATGCAACTTAGCCTAATGTTTTAAAAATAAATAAAATTCATGTTTGATAAAAAAAATTATATTTTATTATCACTTTCAAACACTTTCAAACTTCCATCATTATGAATTATTGAATGCCTTACAACTACCATGATGTGTGGCTAAGTTTTGGGATTCTTGAAATCATTGGGGATGTCAAATTGTGTTGCAACTAATGCCAACCTATCAACATGTTGGTTTTATTCCCTTGGAATTTATTTTATGTCAAAATATTAAAAATACTCAATAATTTCCCACACTCTATTCTTGTAGTACTTCAAAAATGTATTCTTGGATGCACTCTTACCTCTAACTTGATGTATAACTAGTTCATTATCTCCAATGGCTTAAACTTGTTTGACTCCTTTCTTCCTTACCCATTAAATCCAATTACTAATAGATTCATATGTAACTACATTAAAATAAAAACTAAATTTAAATGTAATGGTTTAATAATACCTTTCACTTGATGGAGGAACAAGCATCATCCTTGCACCTACTCCAGGATTACTTCTTGATCCATCCAAAAACAACTTCCAAAAACCATCATTATCCTCATTAGGATTAGAAAGAGAATGTGTAGTTGTACCTTCTTCATGTAGAGAATATACCCTAAGACCAACATCTTCAATCCCTTTATATGGATCAAACTCATGATTTTATACCCCCCATTCATCAAGGAAGATATCTAAAATATATTTAAGAGGAACAATTGGTTCTTCGTCACTACGTTGATCCTCCTCATCAATAATAACATAATTAAAATTAGTAACATTTGTTTTGGATGGCTCAATGTGAAATATTTAAATAGGTTCTGATCTTATAGTAACTTTGGTGCCATATATTGTCCTAAAATACATGTAGGACCAATATGATGACAAGTAACCACCAATATTTAACATGAAATTCCTTAACAAGAAAAGGGAAAAATATGGTGGCAAGAAAAAACAAACACATCTTTACTAATGGAGAAATTAGGACAAACATGAAGAGTTATATTTAAACCCTTGATAACACCAATTGTCTTAGTGGTTGATCCATCTAGTTGTAGTACACCTTTAGCATGAGGTTCATATTTGAGGCCTAGTTTATACACTATTTTCTTTGGCATGACTAAGCTAATATCCCCACTATATATCACAAAATTATGCACTAAATAATCACCAATGATCATTGAAACATATAAGGGAGGAGGCTCTTTCACCTTATCTTGTTGTGGCTCACTAGTATTAGATGTATTTGTATACACAATAGTACCTTTTATTGATGCTCTTGATGATGATTTGATCTTAGATAACTCCTCTTGAAGCATATATATTTATCCTAAAATAGACAAAGTGTCTAACATAGGCATAATTACATGAAGCTTTTTCATTTGATCCACTATGTTAAGAAAATAAGAACCAATATTTGACTACCATCTAAGATTCATGACATCACATTGGGGATACTTGTTTTTGTGTACAAAGGTATCATTGTCATTCTAATTTATTTGAGATTATTAAGCCTTAGGAGGTAAATTATACTTTATTATCCCTTGATTCATGGATGGAATTATAGATGCACCTTTTCCACTCTCTTCAACCTCTTTAATGGACCTTCTTTTAGAACTAGTATTGGACAAAATTGAATTATCTACCACCCTCCTTGAGATGACCACTTGATTAACTTAAAAATGGTCCTCTTATTTTAAGTTTACAATTGTATCACTTGATTGACTTTGACTTCTAACATCCATAACCTAATTACAACCCTCTTCTTGTGTTAGAGAAGGATTTTTTTTTTATAACACACAATCTTAACTCAACCATCCATATTGATTGGTATATTATTCATGTGATTTATTATATTGAGGAGTTCATTCTTACTCTTACACTAGATTTTTTTAATGGGTAACAAGTCTCTCGAAGTGGAGGTTATATTTGGATTGAAACTTGTGTATGGTCTAACATTAGTGATATGACCTTGGCCTTGAGCATTTCCTTAGAAGGGTGGCCTATTTGGTTGATAGGGATTATATGATTAGTTTAATTGAGAGGGCTTATGAATCTAACTATGTTGCCTCTCTACTTCATGACTTTGATTTCAAGAGTCTTAAGTATCCCTTCTACATCATTTGGCTTGTTTTATTGACTATGGGAAACCAAATCATGACTGATTATAGTAGGAATTGGACTAAGAGTTGGGGTATGAGGTTTAATGTTAGGAAACAAAGGCATATGGGGCCTTAGAGAAAGTTTTCTAGCTTGTATCAAATTTTTCTCAGCCCTAATAGTAATCTCAACACTATTTAGTAAGGTATTCCCACCCATAGATTGAATCATAACATCTATATCACTATTTAAAGCCTTAAGGTGGTATAGGAATTCATATTTTGGAGTGGGTATTATAATAACTGGGATCCTATCCCATTTATTTTATAACTTATCATTGAAATATTGCATGAATTTTTTAATATCTCTCTCTATGGTGGTTAATTACTGAGCCAAGAATAAATGGTCACTCTTAACTTCAAATCTTTGGCTCAGTTACTCTCACAATTAATCCCATGAGTTAATGGAATTATGGGCTAAGGTTATATACCATTCAAAATACTTGATTTTAAAACTAATTTGCAACAAATTTATTTTCACATTCTCTTGTGTGATGTTATGGATTTTATAAATGTTTATCATGTCCCCAATATGTTCAATGGGAGTAAGATTAGTTTATCCACTAAAATAAGGGACACTCTTGAGTGAAACAACTAGTATGTCATAATATTGTTAAAGATTTAAAAGAGAACCACCATTAAAAGTAATAGAAGGAAGATTTATATCCATTTTAATTAGCCTTGAGAGAACTTAGATAGTAGGGAATAAAGAGCTTCCTTCTAGGTGAGTTGGTGTAAGGGAGAGTATGAGGAAACCTCTTCTTTTTGTATGAATACAAAGTTAATTCAACAAATTCAAAGGGAATATCTTTCAATTTTGATATTTTAGTCACATTTGGCATGAAATTTGGCTCACTAGTCAATTATCAAGAGATTAAAACTTGTTGGAGTCATTAGATGTTAGATGAAGAAGGTTGTTAGAGCTAAACTTTTAAGAATACCAACATCAATTTTAGATAAACTCTTTATCTTTGAGTCCCATTGGGAGTGATAGAATGGTTATATCTCAAATTTTCATCCTTGAGAAGGTGATTTAATCCATTTCAAATAGAAATAAGTAATGGGATTGATCCCAATTTGTGGGTGAGCTTGAAAAGTGATCAAACCTATTTATTTTGGGATAACTCCTAAGTAAAACACATACACTAACAACTATACTAATTGATTGACACATAAAAGGGAGAGATAAATATTAAAAATAATAAATACTTAAATTTTATGCATGAAATATGAGGTCATTATCTTTTTAAGAATTTATTGTGAAAAACTAATTTATAATCTAATTATGCTACTCCAAAATAGTCCCTATCACACTAGTGTTTCAAAATGAAGGCTACGAAGGTTGAAAGATCTTAGGATGATTAAATAAGAGGTGATATGAGTAAATTTTAATGGTTTATCATATATCTAACTAGGAAAACCAAGTATGACACTTTATATGACCTGTGAGAGGAAACAAACTTACATAAATGCATGAACATGAAGGACAAATGCAAGGAAGTACATACATTAGCACTAAGCATTCATAAAAAAAAAACTCTCAAGATCATTATTTGCAATATGAATATAAAACATCCATTTTTAATTGATTTTAATAGGTAAGTATAAGACTTAATTTTGGAAGGGCTTCACCATAACCAATGTGAGATGCTTTCCAAAGCCATATAATGATGCATATATAAGAAAGTGTGAGTAAGAGAAAGAAAGGGGATAGAAGATAATGGATAATGAAGGAAATTTTCATACAAAAACATGAGAAATAAAATATTTATTAAGTTTATTATCAACATGTGTACACTTTATCAATGATATTGTTCTTCAAATTGGCATGTAGGAGTCACTTAGGAAAATTTGATCTCTTGAATCTAACTCATATTTCTTGAGGCTACACCTCCACACCTATGAGGATAGATACAATATGTTTTAATAAAATTTAGAATGAATCAAAGGTTTTTACACCACTCCCATACATGTTTTGTCACCTCTCTTTCACTCTTTATTAGTATGCAATCTTAAATATCTCCTTTTAGGCTCAAAATTCTTAAAACTTAGTTTTAAAACTCATGAATGCAAAAAAAACTTCATAAAACACTCTTTATTACCTTATAAACTTGTATCAATCCAAATTTGTACCTCAAATGTTTTATATCATTCCATTTCATTCCCAGACCTCTTAATTTCATTTATTTCTTTGTATCCCTCAAAACAAACAAAGCTCCTTGTGTATGATAGTGTACAGATGATATTGATAAACTAAGCATGGATTTGAGTACCTAGTATTGTTTTAAATCTCCCTACCAAAGTTAATGATATGAATATGAGTGGAAGTGTATTCATTTTAACCTTTCTTATCTCAAATTAGGCCTCTAGGCCTAAAAATTGATATTTTTCTCCATAGACCTCCCAAACATGTCAAACTTCTAGTAAGTGTTTGATTCAATTTACCTAGCCAATGATCATGCTTCATACCAAATTTGGGATTTTAATACCTTGTATAGATATGTAAACCATGAAATGGAAAAAACCCTAGCCTTTCATAAGCCCTTTTCACACTGACTTAAAAAATTATACTTATAGGAGTAATTTTAGTGTGATATGTATGGATTTTCAGACTCGAAGAGGTGGGAGACATCCTATTCCATCCTCCCCAATGATTTTCATTAGTCCATGAGGTCAACATCCCTATTTTGGGATCAAATACATATAAAAACATAACATTAATTATGTATATATAGATGAAATTTCAAACAATAATCATGGTTATGACCTCCTTGGAGTGCTCAATGGTGTTCAAGTGGTTTCCGAAGAATTACAATCCATTTTAGGCACTTTAGAGTCCAATCTCTCTCAGGTTCCTATTAGGGTTCTAAGAGGGTTTAAAGTAATTTAGGTTCTTAAAAATTATTCATAAACCTTAAGGCATTAAATCCTAAACCAATGCCAAAAAAATTTAGTACACAAGTGTCCTAACTAACCCTAGGTTTTTATATTCCCATGCAACTTATCCGTACAATTTTAAGCACAAAAAGTTGCTCTTCGGGTATTTACTATTCTATTAGGGAGTGGCTTGTAGTTATAACCATCGTTCATATAGGTGAGGGACATAAACCAACATTTTATTTTATAATATTAGAGAATGGATAGCCCTTCACCATCCATTAAAACCATTATACCCCATGTACAAGGTTAGGGTCACTCTGAATAAATAAAGTTTATCTTGGATGTAATTATACCTAAAAGAACTTGAGAAGGTATTATAGGCCTAAATGGTAATTTTATTATATTTATCTACATATGAATGCCCCTCTAGGGTTTATTCTAACATTTTATACTTATTATTTCCCTTATATTCTTAGTTTATCCTCAACAAAACATTTTTCTCATGGCTACACACACAAGCCTATGTGTGTGATCTTAGGCTTATTAGGCCTAAACAAACTTATCCAAATTTTCACAATTTTTATTGACTTTAAAGCTAGTATGGATTCATAATAACATTATATAATCACTCCTAATTTATTTTATTCTTTCCACATATATATTCTCTCTCAAACCAAGTAGTCACCTCTCACTTTAGGCAAGTAGGCGCATGGGAGTAATTAGCTATGTGCATGCAAGGTTAAAGTGAATTTTATTTTTATACTCCTATTTGAATTTTATTTAGGTCTTATTTGACCTATATTGACATTTTTAAAATTTTAGATATATTATATCATCACTTTCATACATTTATCTTATACCTTCTCAAGGTATGGCTATAGGTGATGGTTGAGAGTCCTTTGATTATTAAGATTTGAAACTTAACCTTCTCAAATAGGATAATAAAAATTTGAAAGTAGATTAAATTCCTTTAAGGATCCTTATAAAAATCCTAAAATATCATTGGCCTCTCATGGCATATACAAAAACTTTCCTTCTTATCTTCATACACATGCTTATGTATGAGTATCTAGGCCTATAGGTTCCTTTGGTGACTTTAGAATCAGTCATCTCAACATTATTCTAACCCTTAGTTATTTTAGGTTATCCCATTGATTTAAATTTTATTTCATACCTATAATATTTCATATTCTCTTCACCTATTCTTCTTCATATGATAATTGGATTTTTGCTCAAAATGAGGACCTATAGGTCTGGAACCTATAGGTCTACTTTTCATTGAATAAATGGTTAAGAACCAATTTATTGAGCCTTTATCACTTTTGTATTGTATAAAATAATGTAATTTATTTATCATGACCTAAATACACCTATGTACCTCCTTCTAAACACTTTTATGTCTCAAAATTTCCCATTTATTTTTAGAGGCTTACGTATGAGGTCAATTAAAGTACAAAGATTATGTATTAAAGTTAGATCTAATGTATTCACTCATGTTATTTAAATTGATGTTGTGATATATACAAAGGTTAGATGAGTGTTTATAGGTTACACTAGGTCTCTCCATTTCTTAAACATCTTCAACATGAGACTTGTGATCCATGAATGTCCACCTATAGGTCTACAGACCTGTGGGTAGCTAAAACATACCCCATCCTTTGTTTGAGTGTATATTTGAATCCAAATTTCATTATCTTAGACCTAAAATTTTTTCAATTCCATTCTCACATTTTTTTCATTGACTTTTCATTTATATTTGGCCCAAGTTTAGCAATTATTCTTGTAGGAAACTATTCATACACTACACCATGCCTCTAAAGAACAAGAATCATGCCATCACTTGAAGAGTTATCTATAAATAATCACTTTTAAAAGATAAATAACATGAATCATCTAATATTTATGACTTTCCCATGACTAATGAGGCACATGAGGACTTCTAAGAATGAAAACACTCCAAACCACTGAAAATGCTTGCAACTAGGGTGGTGATATTCAAACATGCTTGAGGAACTAGTTTCATTATTGAAGGAACCTCATAAAGTTAAGTTAATTTATGAGCCTAAAATTAAAATTACTCATTTTATCTCTAAAATCACCTCAAAAAATACATTTTTATACATCAAAATCCTATGTGAAAAAACATAAGCAAATCTAGACCCTGCTTAGATGAACAAGACATAGTGACCCATTTTCACTCGTAATTATTTTTCATAAAGGAGGAACTAAAAATATGATAAATATGGACATATATTTTATTTTCACTAGTATCCCCTCCTATGCAAAAATATTAGGTCCTAAATCCCACCATATTGTATAGAATGAACACTTAAAAATTGCCTTTATGAGATTGCCAAAGGAGTGATGGAGAAAAGGAATGTTTTTTTTCATTATATGGACCTATTAAGGATTTTAAATCATAAATTTGGATTTTTTAAGGTGAATATACACCCTTTAACCATCATCACTTACAAATGGATCTCCCAAGTCTGTACAATTGCCTATAACTGCTTGTAAAGGAGTGATTCTCTCAAATTAGATGTTGAACCTATAAAATTGATATAATATGACATACATAGCATTTATTTAAGCTAAAAAAATACCTTAAAATAGTTTAAAAGTGTGTTTTTATTTATATTTGATCTTTTTCAGCCTTGTCATGTGTTGAAATCAACTATATACACTTTTCCCTTGTATGCCACTTTACCTTAAACTTGACAAAAGAACATTAAATTGTCCAAATAAATGTAATATGTAAATACAAGGTTTTAAAATTATGGTATGAATTTTATAGACACATTTTAACCTTTTACATCATTTGAATCTATCTTTTCAAGCTCGCACTATGACTAGACTAACACATGACAAATACAAACATTACTTTAATCTTGTCAAAATAACCTTAATATTTTCTATTAAGAATTTAAAAATACCATTTAAATACCCAAAAATTCATGTAAGGTATATTAAAAAGGTAATAAAACATGAAAAATCAAATTTTTAATGAACCTCATTTATGGTAGCCAAAAGTTGGCTAATAATATGTTCTTTTAGGAGGTCTTGACCCTGATTTTATAATTTCTCCTTAGATCAAAGGATATAAACACCTTTGGCATATTTCCCCATGTAATTAAAATTATTTTAAATATATAATCCATTATCCTTGAAATTTTTTCACTCCTTAAATCAATACCATTATTGGTTGTTTGTAAATGTGTCTTTTAAGCCCAAACATGACTAAATTCTTGCTACTAAATTGGCCCTTTTCCCCATAGCTATGATATTGGATGATATTAAAGACATTTTAGAGTATAATTATCTAATTTTTATACCTATTATCAAGGTAAATGAGCATGATATTTAAAATAAATTTTATTTTATCCCTACAGACCTATCATAACCAAGTTGGGTATGCATGACTAGTTATCTTCTCAACATTTCTAATCATGGATGATCCTAAAGATGTGTGAGGAGGTTATAAGAGGTAT
The DNA here is from genome assembly GCA_037957365.1 of Torreya grandis. Taxonomy (NCBI): domain Eukaryota; kingdom Viridiplantae; phylum Streptophyta; class Pinopsida; order Cupressales; family Taxaceae; genus Torreya; species Torreya grandis. The sequence continues at coordinate 223,078 of JARHVA010006697.1, read as the reverse complement.
GATAAATATTATTAGATTTTTTACATTTAAAAAACAAAAACTTACATGATTTAATAACATCACACATTTAATAACCTTGCCTTCTAATCTGGGCAACAATTCAGGAGATAATTCGGGTGACGGTTCCACCCCAATTGATGATAAAAACTTTGGGAGCCATAAATTTTGCATTGTAGCTCCAATTGACTCACCGTTTGAACCATTGGAAATATAATAAAGAGGATAATGTGGTAATATGGCATGGATATTTTATTGATGTATTTTTACCCATAAAAATTCAGTTGAAGTTCACCAAAATTCAATTTTAGTAGTGTAGTCTAGAAATAGTAAGTTTCTAAAAATAGTAATTCCTCAAATTCTATATTTTTTTGAATAGTTGAAGTAAAACCACTTGATCTCCATTAATATTTATGACCTTACACATCCTCCCCATGATTTCAAAGTGTGTACAAATGAAGATGTAACCTATAATGGAAAGCAGACCTCTCTTCTTAGAGATAAGCATATAGTTATATTGTGATCTTGAGTAATAAAACATCTCTTGTTAGAGAATTCATTGTTACTATGTTATTTTTGTTTTCTTTAAATATTTTTCAACCAAAACTTTTGGGTTTTGGATTAGTGGTATCAAAGTGGATTATCTTGAGAGTGTATGATCCCAAGGATGAGGTCAGGCTATAAGAAGCTTGGGTGAAAAACAATAGAGATTACAAACTATCCACCTATTCACTCCAAATGACTTTAAATGGTGGATGAAATCAAGACATCTAATCCTTTCATATAAATGGTGAATGAATCCCTTTAATATAAATAAGCATAGATGTTGTAATAATTTGCCCAAATTCCCCAATAACTCTTGATGAGTAATTTTGGCTCCTCATATGCACTTCCTAGTTTCTCATCTATGGACCATCCCTTCAGTGCCCCAACACCCTTCAAGGTTTAGGTAAATTTTATATTCTTACATTTGAAGACAAAATCAATGCTGATTTATTGGAAAATTGGTTGGATAAATTGTCTTCTTACTTATCTATAACCAAGTTCACTGATGGAGAAAAGATTAGTTTTACTCTTTTGAAAGCATCATTGCCCATGAAAAATTAGTGGGAATTGTAAAAAAGAGGTTAAATATAGACAAAATTGGCCTTGAGGTGGAACCTACCTGGGATGATTTCATGAAAGTGGTAAAGGAAGAATACTATCCCATTAGAGCATGTGATTATCTATATATACAATGGCAATAACTTCACCAAGGTAATGACCAATCTGTTCAAGATTACATTGACATTTTTTAATTATTTTTCTACAAGATTGTGCATCCAATAAAGTGAGAAACATAAGACTCTCAAATATCATGGTGGACTATAATGGTACATATGGGGAAAAATGGAACTCTTCAATTTGGAAACCCTCGGGGAGGCATACAAGTTTGTAGTGAAGATTGAGTATAATCATGGTAGAAAGAATACAAAGAGTCAACCCTCAAATTGAAAAAGTGACAAGGTAAAAACTAAGGCCAAAATTAGAAGCAAAAGGAGTTTCAAGATAAAAAATCCTTGAAGGTGAAGTCTAGAAAATGGTGTGATTACCACAAAACTAGAACTCATTCCAAATAAGAATGTCTAGCCATCAAGTCACTACTTTTTGAGTCACACTAATCAACATATACTACTCTATCTCATACATAACCTATAGTCTAAGAGGATGAAGAAGAGATTGTAGATGTTGAGCTTGACACCATCGGCACTTCATCATAGACCTGTGAAGAAAGGCCAGATGATAAGGAAAGATTGTTCCACTCCAAATTATGGGTAAAAGGTAAGCCTATGCATTTCATTCTTGATAGTGGGAGTCAAAAAAATTTAATCTCTACTAAAGTTGTGAAAATTTTGAATCTATCCATGAATCCTCACCCAAATCCATATAATATTAGATGGTTGAGCCCAAGAAGAGACCTTTGTGTCACCCATCAGTGTCTTCTTTCATATGTAATAAAACTTTTCCAAGATGAAGTTTTATGTGATGTGGTCAATATATATGTTTGTGATGTACTCATTTCTCAATCATTCATGTATGATTGATATGTAATCTATGAATCATGAACCCAAAGAATCACGCTCACTCTTGGAACATGGTGCTATAGGGTACTAAAGGTACTACCTCCCACATCTATCTCCCTGATCAGTGCCAACCAATGTAAGAGATTGGTGGAAAATACAAAACAATTCATTTTCATGGTGGTCAAAGCATAAAAATCCAAAAAGGCCAATGTTTCAATCCTAACTACACAATCAACACAATAGTAAAATCATATGGGAAAAATCATAAGAGAATATGATGACTTATTCAAGTCACCTACAAGACTTTCACTGCATTACTAGGTAAAACATTCTATTGATTTGATCCCAGGGTCACCTTTGCCTAATTGTTCTATGTATTGCAAATCAATTTTGGAGAATTATGAGATAAAAAGATAAATTCAAGAATTGATCAAAAAGGGTCACATCAATTAAAGATGTTCACCATGCGGTAGCCCAATTATATTGGTACTAAAGAAATATGGAACATGGAGGATTTGCATTGACTATCGAGCCCTGAATAAAATCATAGTGAAGAATCACTACCCTCTCCCCAGGATTGATGACTTACTGGACCAACTCCATGGTGTGAAGTTCTTCACCAAAATTGATCTCAAATTTAGCTATCACCGAATTCTCATCAATCCCATAGATGTCTAGAAGACTGCATTCAAATCTAAGGATGGGCTCTTTGAATGGTTGGTTATGCCTTTTAACTTAACTAACACACCTAAAACCTTCATGAGGATGATGGATGGCATCCTGTGACCCTTCATCAACTCATTCATCATTGTCTACCTGGATGACATACTCATCTATAGCAGAACATGGGAGGAACATTTGCAACATGTTTATAAGGTGCTTCAAACTCTCTAAGAGCACAAGTTGTATCCAAATCTTGACAAATTCACATTTGGAATGACAACAATTCATTACCTTGGGTACGTTGTGAATGAGGAATGGCCCACACCAAGGACCCTCACAAAACTTCACAACTTCTTGGGTCTTACAAATTTTTATCACAAGTTTGTTCTTAGATTTTCACATGTTGCTTGGTCACTAACCCAAGTGACTAAAAGTGGAGCTAAAGATACATTTTAGTTAGGTGAAATACAACAAAGAGCATTTGAGAATTTGAAGAACAAACTTTGCTCAACCCTTGTTCTTACCTTGCTAAAATTTCATCAACCTTTTGAGTTGATGATAGATGCATCTGAATATGCCATGGGAGTTATCATCATGAAACATGGCCATCTTAATGCATATCATAGTGAAAATTTCACTGATATAGTTAGAAAATATCCAACTTATGATAAGGAGATCTATGCCATTATGAAATCCTATAAACAGTGGAAACACTACATCTTGGGGAAAGAAATGATCATCCACACTGACCATGGACCATTAGAATTCATCTAGACACAAAGCAAACTACAAAATGAGAGGCACCAAAAGTGGGCCACATATCCTCAACATTTCCATCTGATAATCAAACATAAAAAGGGGAGCTCAAATATGGCTGTAGATTTTTTGAGCCACCCACCAATTACTTCACTCACAATAGTTCTTGACCTATGTAGACATAAGACTACCACTTGGGATACTCTGTACAAAGCATATCTTGCCTTTACTGATACAAATCAAGTGCTTCAAAAAGGTAAACATGTTTTTGATTTTTATTTGCAAGATAATATCCTCTATCATATGAGGTACATCTATGTTCCAGATATAAAGCAATAGAAGATGATATGGGAAACACATTTTAGTAGGATAGTTAGACACTTTGGTGTAGAAAATACATTGGTAGTTCTTAAAAAAAACTTTTACTAGAGCCATATGTGAAAGGATGTGGAAAGGTATCTCAAATCTTGCACCCCATGTGTGATAGCCAATCCAAAAAATAAGAAGCAAGGATTGTACATGCCATTGCCAAAACCAACTAGGAATTGGGAATCTATCTCAATGGATTTTCTCTTAGGTTTGCCCACTTTAAAACATGACAAGGACTATATTTTTGTTGTAGTTGATCATTTTTAAAAAATGTCTATCATGATTTCTTAGAAGAAAAATACTGAAGAAACTAATAAACTATATTTTAGTCATGTATGGCTCCATTTTGGTCTCCCCAAGTCCATCATTTCAAATCATGATAGCAAGTTCCTGAGCATCTTATGATCCACTCTATGGAAGATGATGGATACCAAGCTGATGAAGTCCATAGCCTTCCATCCATAGACTAATGGTTAGACAGAGGTTGTGAACTAGTTGATTGTTCACATGATTTGGATGTATCACTCCAAACATCCACACACATGGGATGAGGGGATTCTTTTCATACAACATGGATACAATCAGGCCTTGCATAGCTTGACCAAGCATAGCCCATTCTAAGAATGCTTTGGGTTCTAACCCATGGAACTAATTGATATAGCTATTATATTCTCCACCATATAATACATACCTCATGGAAGATCTAAGGTATAAAAAGTAACAAAGTTTATTGAACAAATGTAATACATCCAATAGCAAGTTCATGACATCTTAGAGAAGATGAATTAGAAGTATAAGTAATGCCATGATAAACATAAGATTACACACCATTTTTCTATGGGTGATAAGGTTTGGTTATGGATTTAGAAGGAATGACTTGTAGGCCCACACATAAAAATTCAGCCTCTATGATATGGTCCCTATACCATCACTAGAAAAGTTGGATAAAATGATTTTGAGTTGAACCTACTAGCCTACCTTGGTCTACATCCAATATTCAATGTGGAGATCCTCAAACCATATCATCCACCTATGTTGGACACTTCAGTCATAGTAGAACAAATAGAAATTGATGAGATTGATCCACAAAATTTTGCTCGAATGGAGGACGATCAGATTGTGGACTCCTGGATGAAGACAATAAGAGGATGCTCTATTCCACTTTATCTTGTGGTTGAAAGGGGCCAGATTAGCCACCAAGGTGAGTGGATCCCAAAGAATAAAATCAAGACACAAATACAACACTTGATGAGGAAAATTGATGAAATGGGTACCATTTATTCTCAAGGAGGGAGGAATGATCTGGGTAATAATTTAGGTGATAATTTAGGTGACAGTTCCACCCCAATTGAGGACAGAACTTCTAAGAGCCATAACTTTTGCATCATAGCTCCAATTAACTCACCGTCTAAACCATTGGAAATATAAGAATTATTTAAATGTGGTGAGATGGCATGGATATATACTCTATGGTTTTTTTCCCCCAAAAACCCAATGGAAGTTCCCCAAAATTCAATTTTAGTAGTGCAATCTAAAAATAGTAAGTTTCTAAAAATAGTAATTCCTTGAATTATGTATTGTTTTAAATCATGGAAGTTGAACCACTTGATATCCCTTGATATTGGTGACCTTCCACATCCTTCCCATGCTTTAAAAATGTGTATAAATGAAGATGTAACCTGAAATGGAAAGTAAACATCTCTTCCTAGAGATAAGCATATAGTTATATTATGATCTTGAGTAATAAAACATCTCTTCTTGGAGAATTCATTGTTACTATTTTATTTTTGTTTTCTTGAAATACTTTTCAACCAAAACTTCTGATTTTTGGATCACCTTCCCTCTTAAAATCTACAAACACAACACTTTTTATCATTTGTAGGTCTAGTTTATGGTTGCTTACATCAATTTCAATGTTGTACAAGATGATAGATCCATTGAAAGATGCTTATCCACAATTTACATGCCTTCATTTAGCTTTAAAACTATATATAAAGATAAAATTGGTGCTATGGGGTTTTGTAATGATTTTGGACACCTTATCTTGTTAGTGATTGTTCATAGTGATTGTTCATAGAGATATGGTGTACATCCAATATTATAATTTATCTTGGATCTATCTCTCTCCTCTATGAAATACTATTAATAAAATTACCTTTTTATTCTTTTAGAGGAGACCCAAAAACTTGATAGAGAAAATGAATAGGTTTTATCCCTTTTTTAAACTTTGAAAGCTTTGCCTATATGGTTTAATATTAAAAAAAGATTTAGGAATACTTATATAGTCTTATAATACCATATTAAACTTTAAAACCCTTGTAATGATACTTTTATAGACTCTCTTTTATCAATAATTTATTATGTTATGCCATAAAACCCTATTGGAGTTGTGAACTAGGTGATAATGGAGTCTCTCTTGGCTTGTACAGTGCTGGTGTAATGTACCAAGAACATATTCAACTTTTTTCCTTTCCCATTCTTCATTGTGCCTTGTTTGGATGTTATAAATTATTATTAAGGTGATTTTAATAGTGATTTAATGTGGAAAAGGATTCTTATGACACCTTAACCTAAAATACAAGTGTCAAATGACTTAAAAGACCCATTTTTTTCAATTATTGACATTATATTAGGCCCTTAAATTTGATATTCTTTCAAATATTTATATTTTAATATTAAAATAAGTAATATAATATAAATCAAAGGAAACCTTAAACTCTCCAAAAATACCATAGTTTTCTACAAAATAAGTTATAGACCACATTTGACCTCAAATAAAGGATACAAACTTTTTTTAAATCATTATTGATCATTAAAAACCTCTTGTAACCTAACATATTCATGACATGAAATTAGGCTTCTCATATCTAGCATAAACCTTGATGCACACAATAAACCTTAAATAATTATAAACATGCCATTTGAAGGTAGTGACTAAAAATGACCACTTATAATGACTCAATATCAGCTTGAACATGATAGGGGTTAATGGTAGTAAAATTTTCCAGCATTCATGGTAACCTATAAGGGGTGGTTGCTTTGTAATTACTCTATACTAGTAGCCTCATTAGTCCATTAGGATCTAAATTCGTTTTTATCACTTCAAATTGATATGATAATGAAATGGATTTAAAGGCCTTGAAACAAATGAAGGGACAATTGAAAATATCCTCTCAAACACATAACACACAAGAAAAAAAACAACACAAATAAACCATACTGTGCCAAGAGGCATTTATGGAAAACAAGGAAGCAAAAAACTAGATAAACATTGTGTTAGAATCACTTTAAGGAAACAAAACTAGCCTACTATGCACAAGACCTTAGAATCCTACTCAACGTAGATCAAAAGGAAACTATTTACAACTTTATTGACTACATATGAAACAATTTGCACTTGATAGTTGGAATTCATCAGAAGATTAGTTGTGAAGTGAGAGGTATGCCTTACCTCTCTAGATGTAGGCTTGTTTATGATCTCCTTGATAAAAATTATGCCCAAAACATCCATTGGATTAACTAGAGAAAAAATAAATCAAATGTAGACATATTATTATTGTGTCTTTATGCTTACCTAATGCTTCTCAATATTGAGAAATATTTCAAAAGTGATCCCCTTTTGATTTGTGAAGGCACTAAGTTACAACCTTGACTTCTAATAGCTCCTTGGGATAGTGTTGTTGGTCTTATTTAGGTACATTTTGATGAAAACATTTATTGGTATGTTATCCAAAGTGATCAAACACCTTGTCAATGTCATCATTGAAGTTATATTCATGTTTACTTGACGGTGGAATAACTTTAGTGACATATATATTCTACCCTATAGGGTTTGATATTTTTATAAGGATTTCAAATTCATTAAAAATAGTGAGGTACTATTACCACAAATGATCAAAGATTTATTTAGCCACACTTTAAGCTTATTAAAGTTTACTAGGGACAACTACATATTCCTATTTTATAAAATATCACTAAAGACTATGATGCTATCATTAGATCCTTGAATGTTAACCTCATACTCTACTATAGCCTGATATTCTTGTGATTGTAGTTAAAAATTAATACCAAAGTAATTAATTTATTATTATTAAAAAACATGTTCCTCTTGGGTGTCTTGTTTAATCTTAAGATCTTCTTCCATCACACCAAGTGATAGTTTATCAATTAAGATAACTTTTTATTCCTCATGAGTATGCCAAAGAGACTAATTTTATTTCAATTTCTCTAAATCTGATTTAGAATTACAATGAGGACTAGAAATGATGATTTTATCATCACTCTCACTTGAGATATCTTTTTCATCATAGCCTTATTGAGACATAATTTGAGTTGCAACTTTATTTTTCTTCTCAAGGACTACCACTTCATCTTGTTTCATTTTAGTGGCACAAAGGTTTGGCATATTATAACTAGGGTAGTTGGATAAAGAAGGCTAACATGTAGTCATGCCTTCATCATCCTCCCTTGAGAAATTCTCCTATCAAACTAGATTTTATTATTTTTCCTTCCATATAATAAGTCCTCCTTTTCAAAGGGAGATGGTGGGAGGGAAAGAGATATCATTATTTTGTTTAAAGCTTAAGATGGTGTATTACAACTTGGGATTTTTAAGGACTTCTTTTAGAGCTCTTGGGGAAGAGGAAGATAATTATTTTCTAATAATTATTTATGATCTTCCTTCCACTTGGAAATAAATATGTAAAATTATCATATGATTTCATCCTTATATCCCATTTAAACTTAAGGTATAGATGAAAGGCTTGGAATACTTGGGAATTTCCTTGGCATGGCCTCCACAACCTTCCTTTCTTCTTGCTTTTGATCTAGCATGGGAGGAATGATCCAAGGAGGTTTACATGCGGCAAACAAAGGATCATAGGGTTGATTGAATTGAGATTTCACTCCTTCAAATCTAATAACTCATTTCTTTTGGATTTGATTACCCTTTATCACCTAACTATTCTATTTGGTTGGCTACGATCAGCTTATTCATGATTGGTTGGCATGGGAATAGGAGAAATAGTTGGGATAGGTTGGTAGAATTGGACTAGTTGTCTTCCAAGACTAGATAACTCATTTTTAAGGTTTTGATAAAAGTTTCTTATGTCCAATATTTCAGTATAAGGTCTAGTTTGATTAGATGGTTTGGGAGGGAATGAAGGATAGTATTATTAATGGTAAGGTTATTCATACTGATAAGTAGGGATATATGAAGGGAATATAGGTTCATTTTAGGACTAGTATGGATCAACATAAATAAGGTGTAGATCATTATACTACTAAAAAAGAGGTTTAAAATAGAAATTGTCTCCATACCCAATAATCAAATTTCATGAGTCAAACAAAAACAAGAGAAATTATCAACAATTCCTTGAAAAAGGTACCTGGGATACTAGAACCAACTAATTTAAATTAGAGTCACCAATGATGTTTAATAGTAATGCTTCCAAAGGTTTATATATTAAATATCACACCAAATTTTTTTTAATAGATTAAATAATTAATGTACTTGTCCCACTAGGCATGCCATATCTATTATCACTATAAATTGCACCCCTAAAAAGGTTTTTCAAGCCTTCTTATTTAGATGATAGTAATGGAAAAACATATAGGTTATGGGTGGCCTAATCAATGACATTAATATCTATATATGGGATAACTCCCTTGATGTTTCTCGTAAATACTAAATAAACCTATTCAATTTATAAGGAAAAGGGAGAAAGATAAACATTAATGTAAACAAAGAGTGATGTACCAAATTTGTATACCTTCCACTTGCCTCTACTACACTAAGAACATGAAAAATAATTAAATCATATCCTACAACTTAACATGGGTCTTTAAACATCATGTTTTCAATATGGAGGCTATGGACAAGACACTAACCAAGAGGGATGATCAATAGGTTTCATAGAAGGCACTAGTGAAACAATCTCCACACTTAGCCATTATAGAACCATGTAACACACTTCATACGACCTAAAAAGAGACTAGAAACCTATAAAGGGGTAAGAAGGAGAGGAAAAATGAGAAAGATTTTAGACAATACCACCAGTATTCATTAAATAACCATGAAGTATACACTAGTTACAACATTGAGAAGGCAATAAATCATCATATATTCACTTTAAAGGAAAATTACAAATGTTTATATGAGTATGGCTTCACCATACTCAGATTAAGGATCCATACAATGCCACTCAAGGCCATAATTATAGAATAAATAAAAAAGAGAGATAAGGTAGGTGTTAATAGTCCATCATGACTAAAAATATATCATAGGTTAGATACAATACAAGAAAGGAAAAAAAACAAATCTATCATCTTTTTCAACATGCGTTTTATGGAGTAATTATTCCCTCATCAATGTGGCATGGAAATTATCCTTTATCTTGCTAAGATTCATCCTTATTCATGTGAAACTAATCTTTCATGTCTTTCAAGGATTTACAAGTCATTATCTTGACACATGTCACACTTGGATATATTGATATCCTTCTATGCCATCATTGACCCTTTCAATACATCTCTCATCTTGGAAAATTTGGAATCTTGAGCTTAGACATATTATACAATTGATAGTTTATAATTAGAACCTACAAGTTCATGCTAAGGTTGGCTTGATCTGAAATAAGGCAATGAAGACAAGCTATCTCTTCATCCTTGTTATACTCCTTACTTGAAAACTGAAACAACAACTTGTATTCTTCATGAATGTATTGTAAAATTTCATATAACTTGTGTCCAAATTCATGTGCATCTTTAATGGGGTCTTTACAACTAACTTAAGAAGAGGTTTAAATAAGATTATATGTATTGATGCAAGAGATGCTCCCTATAACATTGAGACCTAGATAAGAATATTGTTCTTGTCTCAATACCTATATATTAATGTTACAAGTGTTTCACATCCATTTAAGAGATTTTAAAATTGTATTAAACTTTAGAGACACTTGACAAGTTGATAGAGACCTTGAATTTATCCTGAATATCTCTCCTCACTCTTAAGCTATTGTAATACCTATATAACCAACCCTACAACACTACATTTAATCACTCAAATGAAATTGTACAAAACCTATATATTATTATATTATTCATGATATTTTCATAAGGATGACTTGAATATTTTTAGACTCATTGATAATCTTGAAGAGGTCTACAACTTCACTTTCTTCCTATAAGTGAAGATAACCTTTTTGTTGGTATATTTTAATCACTTTAAACTTATCATATCATTGTTAAAAACCCTTAAAATGACATATGGAAGGTCATAAGACCTTTTTAAAGGTCTATAAGGTCTCTTCCAATGGTTATATATCTTTACTCATCTACAATGCTACAAATAATCCTACAACAAGATTATTAGGCCATTTTCTATACCTTTTTCCTCCACACGTGCCAAGATGGTTGATATAAAATTTGATAAATATAGGTAAAATTATCACTCATATAGACAAAATTTGTGCATTAGGGTTAACTAAAATAACATTCTCTCTCAATGAGCTCTTGGAGGGATTTACAAGGGTTTTAGTAGTTTTATCCTCTTAGTATATCCTCTTAGTATATGGGCTTAACTCACTACTAAATTATAAATTTTTTTATTAGGATACATTTAAAACTTATACAATAACCATTTTTATCCATTAAATTTGTGGATATACTTAAATTTAAATAAGATGCCTTCTTGGGCTTGGTAAGACTATATGTGTGTATTCTAGAGTTCTGTATGAGCAAAAAGGGTCTTGAAATTTATTTTTTTAAAATTGAAATGATTATTTGATGTTTGATACATACCCTAGTATATTTTTATATTATTTCCAAAATTATTTGACTCTTTTAACTCCCCATGGCTTATTTAAGCCTATACTAAGATTTCATAGGTAGTTTTATTATCTTAACCCTAATGATCCTCTTTTGATTATATATACTTATTATAAGGAGTATAAACACTCATAAAACCTCATATTATGTATATCTTTCCCTCAATGATATTCAAAACCCAAAATTTTATTAAAACATAACCTCATCCTTCACACTCCTGAGTGTAGACCTATAGGTGAACATTCCAAGCCTAAAAACCTATTGCAAGATTGTTATAGGGTTGAACTCTCCTACCTCCTATGACCCTGAAGAGTGTTGAGGATAACACGAAGTGTAATTTAATTTATTTAAATATTATACAATGATAAACCACTCAAATTTTTTAAAAAAATTATCATTCCAAACTTTCAAGCTTAGCACAACCCTTTTGAGGTGTATACAATTGTCCTCTTTGGACACCTTAGACATGAATGGTATTGAGAGGGTTTGAGAAGTATATAAAGATTTTTTAACATCAATATAATCATATTAAAAAAAATTCATCAATCTCACTTTCTTTTTCAACCCTATTACTCCTTTATTCATACTTGAAATCTTGTTCAAGAGCCTCAACTTGATGGCTTTCATCTTACCACTTACAAATTTTCATCAAGACAATCATAGAGTGTTTGTACAATATTTTATATTATATGAGATTTATTATATTAATAAAAATGGTGAGAAAAAAATATCCTCTATTATTTTTGTAAATAATTAGAGTCAATATTGATATTTCTCTTCTAGGGTCACATGCCTAATACCTTCTTTTGGGAGGTCTTGACCCTGATCTTATGATCTATCCTTATATCAAGGGGTTTGAAAACATATAAAAAATTTCACCATGTCCTTAAATTTTTTTTAGCCTCCAATAATGGAATTTTATTCACTCTTTAGATCAATGACCTTATTTGTAGCCTGTAGATGCATCTTCTAACCTAAACATGACTGAATTCATACTACTAGATTGGTCTATTTTCTCATAGATATGATCTTGGGTGATCTTAAATATAATATAGAGTATAATTTTTTAATTTTAATACCTATTATAAATTGAAACCAACATTATCTTACCAATAAAATACATTCTATCCCCCTACAATCCAATCACATCCAAGGTGGTTATGCATGACTAATTGTCTTCTCAACATTTATGATCATGGATGATCTTAAAGATGTATAAGGAGGTTTGATAAATATGATTAAAAGTTTTTATATTTAAAACTCAACCACTTACATGTTTGAATAAAATAAAACATTCAATAACCCTATGTGCCATCTTAAAATCAACAAACATAACACTTTTTTCCATTTAAAGGTCTGGTTTATGGTTGCATGCATCAATTTTGATGTTTTAGGAGATTATTGATACATTAGGAGATAATTATAAACCATTTTAATTTATTAATTGAACTCCAATCTATAGTATAAATATAAAACCCACTTTTAGGGTCCTACAAGGGTTTTAGACACCTTATCTTGTTAGCAATTCTTCTTAGAGAATGCCTCTTGAGCTTAAGACTAATGCCATGATTTAGAAGGGAACAGGGGTGGTGAAAAAATAATGGGATACTTTTTATTAGATCTCTCTCTATCTCTCTCTCTCTCTCTCTCTCTCTCTCTCTCTCTCTCTCTCTCTCATATTAATAAGTTTTAAGAGAAATACATTCTCAAGCTTATGGAAGAGACGTATAAATCTGATAGAGAAAATGAATAGGGTTTGGCATTTTATTCAATTTTACAAGCTTTATATGTATGGTTTAGGCTTAGAGAAATATGGATGAATATTTGGATAGGATTATAATACGATATTAAACTTGAAAATACTTATAATGAGACTTTTATATACTCTCTTTTATCAATAAACTATTATATTTTGCTAGAAAACCTTGTAGGAGCTATGAACTAGGTGCTAATAGAGTCTCTCTTGGCTTTTACGGTGTTAGTGTAATCTAAATATTCTTAATTATGAATTTTTTTGACATTATAAATGATTATTAAGGAAATTTAAAGAGTGAGTTAACATTATAAAAGTAATTTTATGTCACCTTGACCTAGATATACAAGAAAGATAGGTACAATATGATATTAAAAAAGTGTGAAATGACTTAAAATACTACTTTTTCACTTATTTACATGATATTATGCCCCCACATTTGATATTATTTCAAATATTTACATTAAAATATTATAATAATTAATATACGATAAATCAAAGGAAACCTTTAACTCTCTAAAAGTACCTTAGTTTCTCAAAAATAAGCTATAAACCATATTTAACCTAAAATAAAGGATATAACCTTGATTTTAATCATGATATCTCATTAAAACCCTCCTAAAACCTAAAAGACTCATTACATGGCATTAGGATTCTCATATCTAACATAAATCTTGACTCACATAAGAAAACTTAAACAATGCTAAACATACCATTTAAAGGGAGTTTGACTAAAAAAGACAACTTACAATGACTCATCAATTTGAACATGCTAGGGTTAGAAGGTCAAATAACCTTGCCTATATAATAAAGAGTTTATATTGTAAGATAATCAAATAAAAGAAAGTTAAGACAAATGAGGAAATGTGTTGAACACATTTCCAAGTTATATGAATATTGATTGAGAACAAGTGAGAGGTGTTGACAATTTTGACCCCATAGGTCAAATTGTAACCCTTATCATTCAAAACTTTGCATAACCATGCCTTTTTATCTAAGTGTCAGGAATTGGTCTTTGTAATATCCCTAAAGGGACTATATTCAACAAGTCTAAAGGAATTGACAATTTAAAAAATCCTAGAAGGCCTTTTTATCTTTTATTAAGAAGGGACTGGTTCAAAATTTTAAAAAGGCATCTCCAAAAGGTTGAAAGGTACAATTATTTCATAAAAGGGACTTATTCAAAAAGTTTGAAGGACATAATATCTATTGTCAAAATTTTTAAAGGGCATTTTAAAATAGAAATGTCACTTTTAACTTTTTTGAAGGGTTTTTTTTCTTTGGGAAAAGTTAATTTCAATTATTCTGAAAGGACATTTTCAATTTTACTGAAGGATTTTGTCAAGGGACCATTCCAAGTTTTTTTAAGGGACTTTTCCAAAAAATTTGAAGGTCATTTTTGTTTCGACTGAAGGTTAGTTCAACTTTTTCTAAGGGAAAGTGGACCATTCTAATTCTTCTGAAGGACATTTTAAAATTTATAAATGGTGCATTTTAGAAAAGTTGAAGGGTACATGCCCTTCAAAAAAAGACATTTTCAAAGGCAAAGGGGACAATTAATTTTTTTTGAAAGACACTTGACACTTTCTCAAAGGGTATTTTTTTTTAGGACAAATGTTTTAAGAAATTATTTAAGAGGGTAGATTAAAAAGATCTAAAGGGTTTTTCTAAAGGCAAAAGTTTTATTTGATTCTTCCATAGGGCAAGAGAACCATTCCAATTTTTTTGAAGGTACACTTTTTATTTTTTTGAAGGGTCATTTAAATTATTCTGAAGGATCATTTCAAAAAAAATTATGATAATTTATAAAAGTCCGAGGATAGGAATTCCTTTGAAAAATTTGTCTAAAGGAATTGTCCATTGCAAAATACATAAAGACCTAATTTCCTTTAGATTTTTTGTTCGAAGGAATTGTTCATGGTGAAAGAGACAAAAACTATGCAAGAAAAGGTCCTTGTCAGAAAGCCCGAAGGGTATTTTCATAAATCTGAAGAGGAATTTACATGAATTCCCTTAGATAATTTATCCAAAAGAAATGTTCATAAAGAGAAAATCTTTTGACAAATTTTTTGAAGGGAAAGTCTGAAGGAAGGAAAGAAATAATTCTTTCAAGCAAATTACCTAAAAGAAAGAAATATTTCTAAAGAAAAGGCTAAAAGAAAGAAAATTTGAGAGGACAACTTTTCAAAGAGAATGAATAAAAAACCCATAGTCATTAGCCAAAATGGAGAAGGGTAAAGGAAATATAAAGTTACTACTTGAAAATCTGAAGGACCAATTAGTCAAGGACAAGTGACATAAGCACATTCAACTAGTGGGATTTCAATAGGTAATCATGAGAAGATAATGAGGACTTCCCCTTTTGAATTTGATGATGCGATCTACAACTCACATTTAGAGCATGTGAAGTAACCTAAGCAAGATTATATTGTAGTAAGGAGCATGCCAAGTTTTTAACATAATAATCAAATTATTTAGACTTAGAAAAGACATGTAGTTACCTTCAAGCATATCTCTCTTAGTTCCCAAAGGGAGACTCAAATGCATGAAGGGCTTGAAAATTTTAACATTGGATGGATGTTCAAGGAGAAATTAACATAATATTCTATGCATGCACTCTTTTTTATCTTGTTAATCAAAGCCTTTTCAAACACTTCCAACTCAACTTCAAGTGGAGTTTTCTATTTGAAGATTGGTGTAGCATCATGCATGAAGAGAATTGAATTATCAAAGATTCATACATTTTTAATTATAAAGAGCTTTTCATGTAAATAATAAGACAAAAGGATATTATTTGAAGGCTTGGTTTTCTTGGCATAGCTGGAGTTAGACTTGGGGTGATGTGGGAGTTGATATCCTATTCTATTTTCAATTCCAATCTCTTGGCTTTTGTATGCTTTTTTTATATAAGTTGGCTTTTTCACCCATTTTGAAAATCCCTCTTTTGACAAGATCATACTATACCAAAATTTGAGTTTTGTAACCTTTTCCTATAAATAGGATTATTTTCAAATTCTAGAATGCTAGTATAGTGTATTTATGCTAGTGATTTACATATGTGATATAATTTTCTTCCTTGTCAAGTCCTGATTCTTACCTAGTTACTAGTTGATCAGATTGTGTAGGTCATGTTCTATGTTTTATGTCTTTTGGCTAAAGTTATAGTGAATGTAAGTGGCTGGTTAGTGCCTTGAATAAATCTTATTCCATCATTTTCCTCAAGCTTTGATCACCATATAGAACCTTTTCATTAAATATTGATGCATAGGAGTCAATTGGAATTGAAAGTTTAGCCTTTTTCTTCTCTAATTAGTGTTTTTAGGAGCTCAAATTGAGTGGATGAACCAAAATTCAGGTGTATCACCATCATTAGCTAGTATTTTTCCTTCATTTTTCTTTCTTCTCTTTTCCTAGTAGTTTTTAGCATAGAGTAGAGATCCTAATTGATAAACCAAAGGGAGATAGCCCTTATAATCTAGAGATTCAATCCATTGATTAGGCCACCCATAACCTATGATTATTTCCATGTTTTAATAGACTATTAAGGCCTGAAACTACCTTCAAATGGGTGCAAGTCTAATTGATAACTATTTTTGGCATACCGAGCTGGACATTGAATAAATTCTTTGCATATTTGAATAATTTTGAAGTCAAGGAGAAGTAGTTTTAGTCAAATATAATATTCATCTTCATCACAAGCTAAAGATTCTTTAGGTTAAAATATTCATAACACCATTTAGGCAATAATTTCATGCCAAAGGTTACCATAAGGTTAGCTAGTAAAGGTATTCCTTTTGAATTTATATCATATAAGATATCAAGGTTTAGGAGGGAAAATCCATATCCTCAAAATAAATATTTATCCCATGGTTATCATATTGTTCTAGGCACTACAATCCCCACTATCAAAATAGTTATTAGAAACTAGGTGTTTATTCCATTCAATAGAGGTAGCCCACTAAATCTAGCCTAGTTTGATGATATTCTTGTATCTTCCCTCAAGAGCATTACATTATTCTTAGGATAAAACCAAATAACCCCTATTGAGCATATCTAAGATGTAGTTAATATTTATTTAATCCATAATGTTGTTGAATATAATGTTTCTATTGGATTTATTGTTGATTCCTTTAAAGGAAAATCATTGTAATGGTATACAAACCTCCCACTAAAATCCATTTCTACCTAGGATGAATTGGGTGTATCTTTAGTCAAGAAATTTGAGGACAAATATGATCACCTATCTTTGGTTGAGTAATTAACCACCATAAATAGAGCTCATCATGAGTTCATGTCTAATTTTAACCTCAAATTACAAAAGATATGTAGTAGGATACCTATGTTGATTAGGCCATCCCTTGAATATGCATTCTTTTACTATTTTAAATCTCTTAACTCTGACATTAGTGTGATGATATAATCAATGGATGGTACTACATTGCCAGATGCTTATGAGGTTGTAATAAGGGTAGAGAATAGTTTGACACAAGATGGTAAGCATTATCCAAGGCCTCTAATTCCTATATTCCCATAATTTAATTCTATAATAGCACCTCAATTTCCTCAAATTCCATCCTTAGCTCCTATTCCATCACCTCAAGCTCAAATTATAGCCCTTACTTGTCAAGATAATGAGATAGGAGAGTTGTAAATATTGTTATAATCCTTTGTGAATTAAATAGTAAAAATAAAGAGACAACAATATCAAGCTAATAATCCCTATCAATAACAAAATTAGATCACTTATCAGCCTTTCAAAGATCAATGGCCTCCTTATCAAGGTTTTAGAGAGAATAAACCACCTTATCAAATACAAGGAGGCATAACTCTAGCTAATCCATATGTTTCCCTTGATCATAATGATCCTTCAACTCCAAAATCTATTTTTCCCACTCCACCTCAAAAAAACTTGATGTAGGATTCAAACCGGTAGTCCTCAAATCTCAATGATGCTCAAAACCAAGCATTGGTACCATAAAACATCACTATGCCAAAGATGACACAAGAATAGTTTCCTTTTAAATAAGGTTAGTTCCAAGGTAACATTTTGGCATCACAAGGAGATATTCAAAAATTTTAAGGGGAAATTGATTCCATTAATGTAAATTAGCAAGTGGATGATCATGTTGCTTTTAATCAGGGTGTTGAAACTAATAGTACGAGTGGTCAAGTTATAACTATAACTAGAGATAATAAAAGATCCATTGATGAACTGTAAGAGGTGAATAACGTTTCCAGTACTCCTAATTTTATTTATAATATTACAAAATAACAAATTTATTCCCCTATAACATAGAAAAATAGGAATTTAGAGGTTAGTAAAGTTCATCGAATACCCCTAGTTCATGAGTAGCCAGTTCTTTATAAAGTACAACCAAACGTTGGTAGATATTAGTTTAATATAGTGTATTGGATGGAGAAGTATAATATTATAATTAAATATTGGGATTATCTTTCCATTATAGGATAAAAATGTATTCTCATCCAGGATCTTTCAACTCTCAAATTATCTCCAAATCTAGTTGAGAAAGAAGGTGTTGTCTTAACTAATTTAGATCAACCAACTAAACAACAAGTAAAAAAATTAAATAATATGTAAAAGGTTAAAATAAATGAGGCAAAAACAAATAAAACTCCTCATTTATACCTTTATTTTATAGTAAGTGATAATTTGGTTCATAACTATATGGTGGATAGTGGAGCTAGTAATACAATCATGCCTAAATAGATTGCAGACAAGGTCAACCTTGTGTATGAGACAAACACTAAGGAGGTATTAAAATTGTATGGGCCACAAAAAAATATGGTAGGAATCATTATATATTTAAAATTTACATTAAATTCTTGTCCCAATGTTACTGTTTAGCAGGATCTCATTGTATTAGACTTGCCTCCTTACTTTGCTATGTGTCTTTCAAGGGACTTCACCTCAAAGATTGGGGGATATTTATCAGATAATTGGACTTATTTTTTTTAGAACTAGATATTTTAGTAAGTTAATTATTCATTCTAAACCTATTTCACATTTCATATGGAACCATATATACCAAGTGTTGTGAACACTAACTATATCATCTCGGATGATGTACTAGAAACTAGTGGAGTAGAAAATGGATCACCTGATGGAGTTCCAAATTCATTTATTGATGAGTGGGATTAAAATTTTCATGAACATGATCATTATAAGATGATTTAATAAGTACTTAGTGTTTATTACCTTCATAATAATGATGTTCCAATTCCAACCATGGTTAAGGATAATGAATCTAGTGAAGGTTTATGGTAATTATACTTTGATGGATCAAGGAATAAACATGGTACCAGATATGGATTGACATTATTTTATCAAAAAAATAAATGTATTTATATTATACCAAAATTTAGTTTGGTTATTTAAACAATATTGCTAGGTATGAAGCACTAGTTAACAGTTTACAATGGGCTAGGAAGATGAAAGTCAACACCTTTCAAGTTTTTGGTGATAGTGAACTTATAGTTCATCAAGAGGTTTAAATGTATGTAAAAATTTATTGATTAAATATTAAAATCATATAATATGGGACTTAATTTAATATTTTCAAGATTTTAACATTCAGGCAATACCAAGAGGCAAGAATAAACATGCAGATAGGTTGGCTGCCATTGGGTCACAATTTAGTATACCACCTGATATAAAAAGTGAGAAAATTTAGTCACATATAAATGTGGTTTTAAGGATTTATATTATATATAATCATGAGAATTTTTAGGTGTTCAAATATGAAAATCAAATCATGAGATTCTTGCAAGAGGAGGCTGAGTTTTCTTTAAAAAACTAATCAAAGTATTTGTAGCAGTATGGTGATTAGGGTGTGTAACTAAAACAAAATAGGTTGACCAAGGGATTGGTAACACTTGAGAACATTTTTAGTGATGATTATTAGTTAAGGATAATTCATCCTTGTCAAAAAAAGTATAGCACTATGCCAATGTCGAGATTGTAGCTGGTAAGATTTTGAAGTTAGGTAAGGTATGCACTCCTTCACAAAATGAATATTTCATTGAGTTATGCACAAGTTTTGTTGATGTATTGGCATGGAAATATAGTGATATCAATTGATTTCACCCAATTTTATCTTAACACACCATTGAGTTAGATTCTGAAACTAAACCAGTGAGACAAAGACAAAGACTCATTAATCCTAAGCTTGAGCCTTTAATGAGAAATGAGATTTACAAGCTCATAGAGTCAATGATTATATTTATAATTAATAAATCAACTTAGGTGGAAAATTTTGTTCTAGTATGGAATAATAATGGTGATATTATATTGTGTGTTGACTTCCATGATTTGAACAAGGCTTTACATGAAGATCACTATTCATTGCCATCAATGGAACAAATTTTACAGTTGGTTGCAAGTTCAGAGAGGTTTTATTTATTGGATGGATATAGTGGCCATAATAAGATTTTATTCAAGTAAGAGGACTAATTTAAGATATCCTTCAAAACCAAGTGGGATCTTTTGCATACAAAAAGATGCCATTTAGTTTATCTAATGCTAGAGCAACCTTTCTAGAGAGCCATGGCTATGGAATAACAAGGACTTTTTAACAATTGTGTACTTATTTATTTGGATGATATAATATTTTTTTCAAAAAGTTTAAAGGATCACATGGTTCACCTCAATAAATTGTTTGAAAGGTGTACACAATTTGGGATATCTCTAAATCCAAAATAGTGTGTCTTCTCAGTTCATGAAGGTAAACTTCTTGGACATGTTTCAAATCATGGTTTAAGCATAGATTCCAAAAGGGTAGACTCCATTCTTGTACTTTTATTTCCTAATCACAAAAAGTATATAAACATCTTCTTTTGGAAAATTGACTTCATAAGAAGATATATTTCAGATTTTGCCATTTTAGCTAAGCCACTTACAACCATGCTAAAGAAGAATTGGAGCTTCAATTGGTCCAAAGAAGGAGTAAATTTTTTTGAGGATATTAAGAAGGCCATAGATAGTGCTCCTACAATTATAAATCTAAATTTCAAAAAATATTTCATTTTGTATACATATGCTAACATGGACACCATTTCAGGCATTCTTATGCAAAAAAATCATGAGGCTTTGGAGCAGCCAATAACTTTCTTTAGTCAAGGATTTAAAGAGTATGAAATAAGGTACTCTTGTGTTGAAAAACATGTTCTTTCAGTTATAATATCTCTTAAAAATTTTATATACTTATTATCTAAGAATAACATACACCTAATAGTTTCTCATCCAAGCATCAAGGAGTTACTTTTAAATAAGGATATAAATGAGAAGAAAGTTGGTTGGATAACCTAGATCATAGAGTATGGTGTGTAAATTAAGTTTAAAAAACTGATTAGAGGCAAAGGAATTTGTGAGCATTTATTTAAAGACTTACAAGAGACTAATGAGGTTATTTTGGTGTCAAATGATGGAAAGGTTGTAGCTGGTCATACCTCACCTTTTAGTTGGTTTCATGACTTGGTAAGATATATCTAAGATGGTATTTATCCCTCTCATCTAATTTCTTAAAAAATAAGATATTTTAGGTTGCAATCAATTCCATTTTTTCTTATTAATAGTGTTTTGTTCAAGAAAGATATTAATGGCATGTTGCTAAGATATATAGAGCCAGACCAAACTCATATATTTCTTGAAGAATTCCATGATGGACATGGTGGAGGACATATTTCCATAATAAATATAACCCTAAAGACTATGAGAGGAGGGTACTATTGGCCTAGTATATTTGGTGATTTCCATGCATGGGTAAGGAAGTGCAACCAATATGATATGTTTGTAGGAAAAGTGAAACTTGCAGCCTTACCTCTTCAACCAATTATGGTGGATCATCCCTTTGTCTAATGGATATTGGAATTTATTGGTCGCATAAATCCTCATTAAATTTTAGGACATAAATAGATTCTAACTGCTACATATTACTTCACACTTTAGATAGAAGCAGTGGCATTGAAAGAAGAAAATAAAACCAATGTTCTAGATTTCTATGAAGGTTTAATTACTAGATTCGGAGTTCGTTAAACTATTTTTTATGATAATGCAATGGATTTTATGAGAACTATGATTAGCCAATGGGTTGTTCAACATGAAATTTACTTTAGCACTTCATCAAACTATTATCCACAATGCAATGGCCTTGCTTCATCTATAGATAAGAACCTATTAAAGATCATAAGGACTATTGAAGACAATAAGAGGTCATGGCATCTCAAGTTGAAGTTAGCTCTATGGGATGATATGATCACCTATAATATATCAATAGCCAAATCTCCATACAAGTTGGTATATGGTAAGGAAGTAAGGTTACCCATTTATCTTGAGTTTCCTACTTTATAACTATTGAGTCAACTTGATTTGTTGGAGAATGAACCTATGGAGATTAGGTATGTACAGATTATGGAGTTGAAAGAGATAAGAAATCAATCCATGCTATCCATGGAGATTCATCAAGCACAAGTGAAGTGAGATTTTGACAAAGAAGCTTCATCATGAAGTTTCAAGGAAGGAGATGTGGTCCTCAAGTAGGATGAGGATCAAGATAAACCAAGAAGGCACACAAATTTTTAATCCCTTTGGAGTGGCCCATACATAATCTCCAACTACAAATCCCATAATATCTTCCAACTTGTAAATACATCTGAAATGTTTTTATTGAAGAGTTTAGATAATTGTACATAATTATTCTATTTGTTTTCCTCCAAGTGTTATTTAACCACATTATTTTAGTTTTATTTTGTCCTAAATAAGTGCTTTGTTTGCACATTTGATTTGTTTAGTTAGTTTTCCTATTTTGTGTGTTTCCCTTCTTATTTTGGAAGATAAAGGTTATATTTTCGAGGTCAAAAGAGAATTTTTAGTCATGGACTAGATTTACCATTGTTTTATGACTTTAAATATCATGTTTATGGTCTAATTTCTCAATCATAACAAGCATGCTTCCTAGTTGAGTCACCAAAATGTTGACAATTTTGACCCCATAGGTCAAATTGTAACCCTTATCATTCAAAACTTTTCATAACCATGCATTTTTCTCCAAGTGTTAGGAATTGGTCTTTGTAATTTTCTCAAAGGGGTCATCTTCAAAAATTCCAAAGGAATTGACATTTTAAAAAATCTTGAAAGGCCTTTTTACTTTTTTGAAGAAGGAACCAATTCAAAATTTTGGAAAGGCATCTCCAAAAGGTCAAAATATACAAATATTTTGAAAAAGAGACTTCTTCAAAAAGTATGAAGGACATAAGATCCACTGTCAAAAATATAAAAGGGCATTTCAAAAGAGCAAAGACACTTTTCACTTTTTTAAAGGGTTCTTTTTTTGGGGGAAAAGTCAATTTCAATTTTGCTAAAGAATTTTGCTGAGGGACCATTCCAAGTTTTTTGAAGGGACTTTTCCAAAAAGTTTGAAGGTCATTTTTATTTCATCTGAACATTATTTCATAATTTTCAAAGGGTAAGTGGACCATTCCAATTCTTTGAAAGGGCATTTTCAAATTTCTGAACGGTGCATTTTAGAAAAGCCAAAGGGTATATGCCCTTTAGAAAAAGGCATTTTCAAAGACAAATGTGACCATTACAAAAATTATAAAAGACACTTAACACTTTCTTGAAGGGTATTTTTTGTCAAGAAAAAATTCCAAAGAAATTCTCCAAGAGGGTAGTTTTAAAAGAGCTAAAGGGTCTTTACAAAGGCAAAAGGTCCATTTCTATTCTTTCGTAGGGCAAGAGGACCATTAAATTTTTTTTGAAGGTACACTTTTAATTTTTCCAAAGGATCATTTAAATTTTTTTGAAGGACCATTTTAGAATTTTGAAGGACAATTTTCAAAAGTCTAATGATAGGAATTCCTTCAAACAATTTGTCTGAAGGAATTGTTTATTGTAGAAAACTTGAAGACCTAATTTCCTTTGGACTTTTTATCCAAAGAAAATTTTCAAGGCAAAAGAGATAGAAACTCCATAAAATATTCTTGTCAAAAATATCAAAGGACATTTTCATAAAGATAAAGAGGCATCTACATGAATTCCTTCAAACAATTTATGTGAAGGAAAAGTGCATAAAGAGAAAAGCTTCAGACAAATTGTTCGAAGGGAATGTTAGAAGGAAAGAAAGAAACAATTATTTCAAGAAAATTACCTAAAATAAATAAAAGTCCAATATGGAAGTCATGAAAATTTTCTCCAAAGAAAAGGCTAAAATAAATAAAAGCTATAAGGAGGAATTTACAAATATCCCAAACAAAAATCACATAATCATTAGCCAAATGGAGAAGGGTAAAGGAAATATAAAGTTACCTAGTGAAAAATTGAAGGACCAATTAGTCACAGACAAGTGGCATAAGCACATTCAACTAGTGGGATTTAAATAACCAATTAGTAGAATACAATGAAGACTTCTAATTTTGACTCTAATGATGCAATCTATAACTCACATTCAGAGCATGTGAAGTGGCCCAAGCAAGATTAGATTACAGTAAGGAGTATGCTAAGTTTTTAATGCAATAATCAAATTATTCAGACTTGGAAAAGACATGTAGATACCTATAATAGGGAGAATCAAATGCATGAAGGGCTTAAAGAGTTTAAAATTAGATGGTTTTTCAAGGAGAGCTTAATATAGAATTTCATGCATGCACTCTTGTTTATCTTGTTAATCAAAGCCTTTTCAAACACTTCCAACTCAACTTCAATTGGAGTTTTCTAGTTGAAGATTAGAATAACATCATGCATGAAGAGAATTTAATTACCAAAGATCCATGCATGTTTGAAGAATTTAATGTTTATTCTAAATAAGGATTATGAAATGGGCTCATCATCATTTTTGATGCCAAAGATATTTTCATTTAAGGAATAAGACAAAAGGAAATTATTTGAAGTTTTGGTTATCTTGGCATAACTAGAGTTGGACTTGGGGTGATATGGGAGTTGATCTCATCTTCTATTTTTAATGCCAATCTCTTGGCTTTTGTATGATTTTTCTATATAATTTGGTTTTTTCAACCATTTTGAGAATCCCTCTTTTGGCGAGATCAAACTTTGTAATAATTTGAGTTTTGTAACCTTTTTAGATAAATAGAAGGACTATTATCAAATTCTAAAATGTTGGTATAGTGTATTTATGTTAGTGATTTGCATATATGATATAATTTTCATCTTTGTCAAGCCCTGATTCTTACCTAGTTACTAGTTGATTAGATTATGTAGGTCATGTTCTATGTTTGATATCTTTTGGTTAAAGTTACAACAAATTTAAGTGGCTATTTAGTGCCTTGAATCAAGCCTATTCCATTATTTTCCTCAAGCTTTGATCACTATATATAACCTTTTCATGAAATACTAATGCATAAGAGTCAATTGGAATTAAAAGTATAGTCTTTTTCTTGTCTAATCATTTTTTTTCGGAGCTCAAATTGAGTGGATGAACCAAAATTTAGGTGTATCACCATCATTAGATAGGACTTTTCCTTCAATTTTCTTTCTTCCCTTTTCACAATAGTTTATAGCATAGATTAGATATCCTAATTGATATAACAAAGGGAGCTAGCCCTTAGAATCTAGAGATTTAATCTATTGATTAGGGCACCCACAACATAGGATTGTTTTCAAGTTTTAGCAAACTATGAAGGCCTAAAACTACCTTCACAAGGGTGTGAGTCTGATTGACAATAAGAGGAAGAAAGACTATATTGGATATTTATTAGTTTCTCATAATGTTAATAATATTTGTTGGTTTTTAACCTATTGGAGATTTTTCCATCTATATCTTGTGTTGGTTTTAGGTATGCCTTTATTCTTTGTCTCATATCTAGATCCATTACTCACATGCATTATTTTGCTTAATTTATCATGCTACCAAAGCTTATGATGTGTTGATCAAGAGGCAAGGTTTTATATAGGGCTTGTTGAACTATGTTCAAGCTCATTTTTGCTCAAAAACTACCTATTTATCTTGTGACATGTTCACGAGAGTGTTTTTTAGCTTTCAAATTCATGAAGTTTGTGATATATGCACTTCAAGTAGTCTTTGATAGATATGACCAACCAGAGCCATTTTTAGGTCATTTTTAACCATATAGAGGACTTACACAACCTATAGTATGATCTTATACCTAAGGATCCAATAAGAAAAATTAATTTCAATATTATTTACTGTTATTTGGCATATAAATTAGTAAAAAATTAGTCTCTTGGTCTTTCTAAGCTTCCTTAGAGCCTCTAAGGTCATTTTTAAAGATTTTCATTTTTTCTCTCTCCTCTTAGCTCTATTTTTTAGCATGCAAAAGATAAAAATAAGTATATTTTTAGTTTTTTTGTAGAAAATATTAATTTTGAACCCTTAGTTGGATTTATTTGGCCATTTAATTGTATTTTTTACCATTAATTCAGTTTATTTGGACCCCTGTAGGTGGTTTTAAAATATTTATTTCCTTCTAAGCATCTTTATATGACTTGTGATGTAGAAAATTATTAAAAAATTAATCATTGCATAATTTTTTGATCTTTTTTTGGTCTAGAAGGAAGAAATTAGGTAGATTAGGTGTTCAAATGTTACTCTAGACCTTAAGGAGAAGTGTAAAAGCTTGTTTTTTTATTTTTCATCTCCCCATAAGTGACTATGTACATCTCCTTACAGGAAATATTTTATCAAAAACTATTTTTTTAATCAATATATAGTGTCATTTGATGGTTGTTGGAGGATTTCTCAAATTTTTAGTGCTTTAAAACTAATTAGAGAGTTCCTTAAGGAATTCCTTCACTATTTAGCTATTTCCTTCCTTCTTGGCCACCATTATACTACTTTATGCAATAGTCACAACATTAAAAATCATTTTTTGACTCTTAACCTTAGATGCAATCTTGTTAAATGAATAAAAGGGCCTGTGAAAGGTGTTTAAAGAGTTTTTAGGATGTGGTTTGATCTCCCTAAGCTCCTTATTACTTAAAAATTCTATAGGTACACCATTATTCGATGACTATAGTGAAAATAAAAATACAACGGTTAGTATAGTTTTTAATGTTGTATTTTCTAAACTAAATAATTTTGAAAATATTTTTTCCATGCAAGCACATGGTGGGCCCCCTGTGTGTTGAATTTTATTTTTCAAAAAGATTAAATAACATTCAATTTTTTTCTCTATATAGTCAAGAGAGACTTTTATTACATGCATTTAATATTTTGATTTGAAAATTTTGAATTAACTAAATATGGTTTAAATAATGTATCTTTCATGTGAAGTCTTGTATTGCACAAATGGAACTTGACTGGCATTTTTTAAAAAATACTTATAGATTGAAGGTACTTAAATCAAATCTCAATCCAAATATGTTTTTTGATCAAAATTAATTAATTTTTTTTAGAAATAATTGGTTAAGAATTCTAGTTGTTAGCTATTCAAAATCTCATATGTGAAGTTTTCAACACTTTTGACACTTTCGACACCCTTGAATTGTCATATTTTTTTAATCAAATATGGTTATGTGACTAGTCAATATATAGGTTTTTACACATTTCATATGGATTGAGATGGTATTTTATTTTATTTGAATCCTCATTATATGATGTTTAGTTTTTAAGGTGTCTTATGACACTTGCAATTTTTGCCTTTGTTATGGTTCTTTGTGTTTTTTAACTAGTTTGAAATCAACTAAGTGGCTAGTGTTATTTACTCAATAGAATATTATTTTATTATAAAATAAAGTATAAAACATGTTAAAATTTTTACTTTTTAAATCTTTTTTTTATGTTAGTTTAGTATAAAATACAAACTTGTCGTATCAACTTTAAAAGGAATAAGATATCTTCATGACTCAAATTATAATATAAGTTATTCCTAATAAGATATATAATGTTTGGATAACTTAGTATTAGATTATTAGTTATTTTATCATATATGCATCACATAATATGTTTGTTAAATTTCATAGGCATAATTATAATTCTACATCCACTCCTATTGAAGTTATTGTAAGCTTGATCCAAAACCTATGTGATAAAGTTAACCCATATCTATATATATCTTGTTGGTAGTTTGATTTGTATATCCATTAATAGGATATATGTTTCATATGATGTTGGTATTTCTACCATATTCATGCAAGATCCATCCTTGAATCATTAGAAATTAGTAAAATAGATATTGTGGTATATAAAAGGAACTGTAAATTTAGGTTTATATTATTTCCTTTGATTATGCTAATTTATTTGGTTATTATGATGTTAACCACACTTTGATGAGCCTATTGAGTTTAACATGCCCCATTTTCCTAAAAATGGGGGCCTTATGAAATATCAAGTCATTTACCCTAGAACATACCTTACCATTTCATTACACATGATAAAATCCCTTTGTGTGACTTTAAAAATTTGAGAATCATATCAGTCCATGACAACTATTAATGGGTACCTTTTGAAAAAATTTAGTAATATCTATTTAATTGGTTTTATAATGATCTAATTTGTTTAAAAGTGCTCTTACAAGGAGTTAAAATTTAAAAAACCAAGGTATGGTCCTAAAGTACAATTAAAATTACTTAATTAAGTTTCTAAAATCATGGTATTACTTTGGCTATATTGAAAATCATACTAAATACTATGACGTATCTTGATTTTAAGTTTTAAAGAATGTCCAAGTTAGATTTTGTACTTAAGGTTTATGAAATTAGACTTTCCCCTTTTTATTTATCATGTGAATCACTAACTTTCACATTTTAGGTCTTTGTATAGGAAACCAATACCAAATCATCCTTAATTTACATGTGACAGTGTTTCATGCATTGGTCACTTGGTCATGTAAAGTTTTGGACTTAGTCACATACATTTAAGCCTTTGAAAATAGTCACAACCTAGTGACCCAATAAGATTATGCCACATGGCACTTGAATTACAACATTTTGAGTTTAAAGGAAAGTTACAAAAGGTCATCGACCCATAAATATAGTCACAACATGCCACTTGGAACTCATTCATAGTATTTTAAGGATCATACTATTTTCTCAAGGTTCATGATCAAGCGACCCAATGGGAATGCACTACTTGTCATTCAATCATTACATTTTAGCCTAAAAAGAAGAGTGAAACAATCAAGGCTTGACACATGGTTCTTAATCATGACACTTTGAGACCCTAGAAGTTTTTAAAAATCATGTGACAAAGTGATCCAATCACATCATTTCACTTGACACTTAGTTGTACCCTTTGCACCCCCATAACTTAGATGTGAATCTTAATTTCAACAATACTTATGAGTGTACAACAAGATGACACTTATCACTTAGTCACTCAATCTTAGATAGATGGATTCTACATGGAGACCACCCAATAGATAGAACCAATAAGTTGATGACATGTGGACCCCTTACCTCATGGTAATATATGATCAAAGGAAACTACAATACCTAATAAAAATAAATCCAATCAAAATATGACATGTGGCTAAGTGTCATAGTAGTTGGGTCCCTCAAAAAAATTATATAACAAAGCTATGAAATAGTGTGAGCTAATGAGAGCTTGACACATATCAAGCTAGTAGTTGTCTAAAGGCCATGCTAGCCTAAAATAAAATGGGTCAAGCCATGCAACATCAAAAAATAAGATTAATCTAATCAGAAGGTAACACTTGGTAGAATATTTCAAAATATATCTAGAGAGCCCAATATTCAAATTAAAAGTATGGAGTACACAAAAAGGCACCAAGTATCAAGCGTATTTCAAGAACAACCCCTAGGTGGCACATAGTTGTCCATAAAGTTCTAGTTATTACTATGACTTAAATGCTGATGGGGCTCATTTCAATGATTATAAAGCCAAGTCATCTCAAGAGAAAAGTCAAGCCTATAATAAAGGGCTACATGGACAAGCTAAAAGTAGTAATTGGTTAATTTCAAAAAATGGATTTTTAAATCCATTAGAGTAAAATTGAAGATCCATCTAGGCTTTAAGTTAAATAAAGTTAAAGATAACTACCATTTATGACTCATATCTTTTAGTTCAAAATTATAAAAAAATATAGAGTTTAAATCTTGATATATCAAGGCATTATATTCAATTATAGTCATGATATGCTAAAGAACTCCAAAGTTTTCTATTATTTCCTAAGGACTTCTGTGCATTCATTCAACACCAATATAATCCACAAGTTCCCTATTCAAAAAATTTAGAAACCATGGCTGAAGAAAGACCACCAGAGCCACCAAGCAAGAGCAAGTTCCATTCCTCTACTCCTATGGAATGAACATCATCTTCTAGGACACTAATTTTAGTTTTATTGTAATGGCCACTAAAGACAAACATTATAATTATCTATTCTACCATGTGTAAAATATTATAGATAGAGATAGTCAAGATGATGAAGGGTTTGTTGATGCAAAATATAGGTTGAATATCTTCGAACTCAAGTCTATATGAATGCATAAGGTTGCATCTAAACCAGAAGTAATCCCCTATGTGGACTTAGTCCACCAAATGTTTCTTCAATCCAAGTGTGTAGACAATATTATTAATTATTTTAATTTGGGTAATGACATTTCTTCCATATCTAGGCTAGACTTTTAGGCTTATTAAGATCTTCCCAGACCATAGATTGATTACAATAAAAAAACTATCATACAATGGATTATGACACATAACATCAAAGAAGTTTTGAGTGATTAGGCAAAAAATAAGGGGAGGTTTGTTTATAAATCCAAGATCAACCAAATCCCCATCACCTAATTTAATAAAGGGGTAATAATGGGGATGGTTATGATGAATATGATGAAGAGGGTTGAGGATATAGGATGCATAGATGAGAAGTGGGTTCCACTTCTACCCATGATCATTAATGATGCCAAGAATCCCCATTTCGGAGAAATCATAACCTGTAACTTGGTAGCTTAGATTAACAAGGTTATGGCCAACCAGGGAGATTAGTTGTATATGATGTTATACCTGGTGGATGCCATCTGTGCTACTTAGAAGTTGACATAATTAACTAATTGATATCTAAACATAAAATAGACTATTTCCCATGTCTTATCCAAGGTAAGAATATAAAATTACAAGTAGGAGATGTAAGCCAGTTTTGAGCATTTCTATCTAGTAGCATATAGAGCCATCCATGAGAGGCCCATGCCTAGGTTATGTGAAGAAATTATCACAACACCCAACACCCCAAGAGAATAATACTATTATACAAAACACATAGTAATAAGGGTAATTTTAATCAATATATCCCCCTTTAATATGCCTACCATAGTGCCTAAAAATCTAGTTGAACAAGAGATTTCCTTCTAGCTACTCATAGGGGTAGATGGATTGTGCAAAAATAAGAAAAGAGGAATGGTTAATCCTCAATTATTAAACATTATTTGGTTAAATATTAAAAATTAGAATTTATTTATTTATGTTACCAATAAAATACACACTTTTAGTTTGGAAAAGGAGCGAATAGGGAGTGGGACCCTAAACACATAACATTCAAACACTATAGCAAACACATGAAAGCTCTAAGCATCACCTACCATAATGAGCCTAAATATGAAGACCAATTTTACATCAATGTAGCCAATGACATGGAAGTGAAGAAAATACTAAAGGGTTCCAACATTCCAAAGGTAAAAATAACATTAGATGATGTAGGGTTCTACTAGGTTTGTAAACATCAAGATACTCAAGCAGGAGCATCAACATCTATGGTTCATGTTGTTAGTATTGAGGAAGAAATGCCAATTGACCTATAACTTGGAGAATATTCCTAATTTGGATAAGAAAGAAGCTAATATAGCAAATAAGATTGAGTAGACATATATTTTAGGAGCCCCATCTAGTAAAAAATCCCAAGTACATAGTACTACCTCAACACAAGCAAGATCTTCAATGGAGGTAGTAGTTACACCTAGTCCAATTCCAACAACCTCAACATCAAGGTTGCCTCCCTTTATTCCTATCAAAGGGTAACCAAGTTTAATAAGTAAATAAAATGTTTTTTTACCTCCTTAATTATTTAATAACCAAACCTTGGGCATATTCTATGAGCCCCTAACCCTTGACCATATGAACATCTTTCCCTACAGGCCTCTCAATACACCTATAATTAGGCTTTTGAATAAGGCATTGCCCAGCATTAACCCCTTCACCATATCATCCACTTCTATGGTTTTTCTAATGGCCAATTTACCCCTAATTTTACCTAGGCCTATGCCTAGACTTGGTCCCCAATTGCCTAAGAATAGGCCCACTATTATCATTCCTCAAGATCATCTATTCATAACTAGTGCTTTAGCTATCACTAGTTCTTCTTCATCCCTAGGAATGAAAATTCCCACTTCATCCCCCATCTCTACATTTTTATTAATTATATCCATAGTCTCTTTCTAGAAATTATATTTCCAAGGATTAATACTTACTCAATAAGTGCCTCCATCTACTCAACCTTTGAGTGGTTCCTCAGATAAATCATGGATAAAATAGAAGTAGTTGACTACATTGGAGAACTAGGATTTTGTCATAGTGGACCCACTATAGGTTACATTATAATTTGATACAAAGGATGGAGCCATGAAGAGGTTGAATAAAAGTAATTTCACCCACCTAAGCCAAATAATTATGTATGATTCAGAGGAGACTTTATTTGAGATTACCAAGAAGAAAAGGGCCAGGCAGAGTCAACAACAATAGTATGAAGAAGAACCCCTATTATCTTTAAAATCATACAATGATATAGCGACTAAATTGAGTAAAGGAGAATAATAGAGACTAATTGACCTAAATTTTCAACACAAGGCCACATTACCATAGGAGACCATAACTAAGGTAGAATGGGTTGTGGGAGAAATGTTTCACACATTGAACACCTTGGTACAATATAAGGTAAAGGGAGATGAAATATACAATAGGATCCTCAAGGTAGAAGTTTCATATATGTAATATGATACTAAGATAATCAACTTTGTGAAGTTTATTAGGATGAAATTTTTTGAGGACTTAAATCTAATCCCTTTGAAAGACTTGAGCATTTTTTAATCCTATGTAATTGGAAAAAGGAAATCACTGAACTAATGGATTGATGAAATGAGATCCCTATGATAGTCTCTCATTGAACATGGTGATAGAGTCATCACTCTACTAAAGGAGGTTAAGATAATTTACCTTGACATAAAATATGGTTCTATTATTATCAATAATGACTTTAGATCTTAGATATAAAACTTTATTATAAACTTCAAAAAGTAATCCATGGCCAAAGGAGTAACTTTTAGACTAGTGATGGTAGATTTAGCAACCTCTACCAATTAGAGGATAGAGAATGATATATAAATTAATGAAATTATAGGAAGTCTCATAAGTAAACATGATGTTATGGTAGGGATTATAATAAAGATACTAAAATATCTTATTATCAATTTAAAATTGTTCTACAATGACTATAAGAGATCCTCCAAATCATGGAGAAGGCAAATAGAAGCTAAAAACAAGCAGCCAATAGGCCACAAACTATCATCATACGAACATCTACCTCATTGTACCCTCTTATAATATCTTATTCTTTGTATTTTATGTGTTCACACCCATAGTATTCTACATTGGGGTCTTCATCATCAACCACACCAATAGGATCTCAACCGATCTCTTTAGGAATAAGATAGCCATCTATTAGGATTTCTCTTGATGATAATCATGTACTGATTCCCTTTAAATGCATTGTAAAATATTCCCCTATTTTAATAGGGATTATTCTCTAAGTTTTAGGATATTAGGGACCTTGTCTACTGATAGGTTTCATATCCCTAGTTCTTTTCTAGCCATCTTAGGCATTTAAATGCCTATATATAGGGGCTTTCCCCCTTTATTGTACTTCAAAACAAAATTTTATGATATTAGTTCAAAGAAAAAAAAGAATTCCTAAAATTTTATCATTATTTTCACATGTTCTTGTTTCTCAAAGATTTAGTAATTATACATGATTTCATTTATTCCATGGTTATGTATGATAGTAGTGTTTTAATTGCAATTTGTTAGTTTGTGATTTTAGCTATACTATAAAATTTTGCTATGTATGTTTTGTTTTCCTTTTATGCTAAAATTGAATGTGTTTAAATCAATTTATTATAGGTAGTTATTTTAAAACACACTTTTCATATATATGCATTATATTCAACCTAGAATCCCCACTGCGTTTGTGACATTATAATTTTACCATTAGGATCTCATGAATGTTAGTTTATTTGAACTATTGTCAAAAGGAGTTAAAAGATATTTGTTGATCTTTTTTGTTGCAAATTTTTTTATTTTATTTCTCTAACCTACTTCCATTTTGAAAATTTTTAACATGAATCACTTTAGAATAATGCTCACTATAAGTCCACTTGCTTAAAATTTGGGCATAAATTGGAAAAATGTAAAAGAAATTATACATCACAATAATACAAAGAAATTTTAGATATATTATGTCACTAATAAATTCCTTCCATCCCTAAAATAAGGCATACTTATATGCTAAAGGTGGTGGCCACATAATGATTCTAGTATAACTGAATTAAGCCCTAAGGTAATCGAGTACCTACATTATAAACTAAGAAATATTGTTCTTCTATTTGTATTATATCCTTGACATAAATATATATTAACAAGAGAAAAAATCCAGTGCTAGGAAGAGAGCGTCTTTGTTTGTTTTAAGAAAAAATTGTAGTGTATTTCATTTGAAATATAGAATAATTTATTTAAAAACACAAACATAGGATAAAAACTACAATTTATTTTCATCTTTTGTAAGATATTTTCAACCCTTGATAGATCCAAGTGAAAAGTGTTTATTTCAAAAGATCATTTGAATATTGGCTCATATCCAAAGATATTTTGGCATTGCCCCTCCAATCTATTTAAATTTCATAAAAATACATTAAATATAATCATGTCATTGAATTATTTGAGTGGATTAGGATCTGTTTAATCTATATCTGCAAAGTTCTACATTGTTTGAACTAAGGAATCTTAATCTAAGATAAATTAGTGTAAAGACTAGTGTCTAGGTAGATTATTTCATGAAATATCATTAATCCAAGGATTTAGAGGTTTAATCTAAATATGTTCACATAAAATTAAGCTATTATTCGTATAATTTTACTCTAAGACACTTTTATAAGCTTGAAAAACTAAAGGTTGCTTGAAATATCTTATCTAACATTGATCATTATAGGTTAAACCAGATTTTTTACAGAAGTTTGTATAGGATTTAAAGCCTTGAAGGATCCAGATCAACAAAGGTAAAGTAAGACCAATATTATTAATTATGGACCCTTCTATGGGGTTCATTTATACTAATTTTCTTGATCTTTACCATCTTTTGTAATATTTTATTAACCTTTATAGTATCATGGATTTCTCACATAGATACTTTGATTAGCATCCTGGAGTTGCCTAGAATTTGGACTAGATATCATTCTAAAAGTAGAGTTCCTCTTGGATCTTTAAAAACCCATCACAAAGTAAGGGATGATAAAGGAAAATGGAGGATATCTAAATCCCACCCTACCTCTCCAATAATCCAACATATACATCCTCTATTTTACATCCATCTAGTCATAGCAAGTTAGGAGGGTATTCCATAAATGTGTCTATCCATTGCATGATTTACCTAGGAACCCTAAAAAATAACTCCCCCTCTCTAATCCATCAGGGGGTATAATCACCAAAGAGCATATCAAGTCTTTCAAGTTATCTCTTAGGATTGTAAACATCATTCATGAAGATGTGTCTTATAGACTCTTCCCATTTACCTTTACAGAGGCATCTTATAATTGGTTCCTTAATTAACTAGGGGATTATATCATAGGATGGAACAAGTTTAATGATACATTAATCACACAATTTGTAAGGTTCATTAGTACTAGAATCATTTACCAATAGTTCACTATCCTAAATCAAGACATAAATGAACACATAAGATCTTTCAATGATAAATTTCAAAATATGTATAGCCTCACTTGAACACCTTACCATCTTGTAGATGACCTAGCACTTGAAATTTACAAAATTCCTTTGATCTAATGTCTGTTATTTTTATGTATAGGGATATGAACATCAATACACACCCACACATGTATTCAAATGGAATAGATATTGATGAACAAAGGCACTTACAAAGGAATCCTTCCTTCATTATTCCAAACATCAACCCAAATTTACCTACTCTTAATCTAGTCCCTAATGAAAACTAGAATATGCCTACATTAATCAAATACCTAGCCTCAATAAATTATTATTAATTCATGCATGTTGGTGTAGGCCTTTTTCCCATTGGGGTTTTCCTACATAGTTGTATTAGCTTGCTTAGGGATTTAGAGGTCATTTAGATTATTTGGGAAGATTAGTCCCATATTCACTAGAATGTGTGGTATCATTCCCTCTCCAACCTATATATACATCTCTCTCTCTTCATATTTCTAATGTATTTAATGTAGTATAATGCATTAAATTATGGATTATTTGATCTACTTAGTTGTGAGCTATGATAGCTTTGAGAGATATGAACTTCAAACCTTTGTATAAGTAATTCATAATTTAAGATGATATAGAGTATTTAATTATTTCCTCTCATTCTTTATTATTCTATGCATGATTTCATTTACTAATAGCTTTATTATGATGTGAACTTGCTTAACTTATGAGATCACTCCATCATGTGCACTCTTTGATCTAGTGATCCTAGATACAACTCTTTTATGGTATCAAAGTGCCAATTTGTGTTCATAACTATATGATGGGTTGGTTATGTGTGTATTTTTTTCTATGAATTCCTAAGATTTGATATTTTATTATCATATGAATTATTGAGAGAAATAATCTAGATTTCATATCTAAAAGTTTTTTGGAAAACTCTACTTTAGATATTTTGTTTTCAATTTGGCAAAGATAGGTGTTGAAAGAAAACATTTATTTTCATCTTCATCCTAGTGCTTTGTGATCTATAAGTTGGCATCATTTATCACATGTGTAGCTTGTTATCATATTATTTATAGTAGAGGCATTTCAAACTTAAGATCTAAGAAAAAGTGTTGAAATACAAGATTTTGGCATCATTTTCTAAAATTGGTGTCATTCTTTCCTCTTTTGTCTCTTGTTATAGACTTTGGTGCTATCAAAGAAGAGATAAAGCATTAGAGTTTTTTTTTCCATAAATCTACTCTAGCCTTTGGCATAACACTTTGTATCCTTGGAATATTATAGAGCCATGTTTGGCATCACTCTTTGGTAGCTTGGCATTAAATTTTGAACAAGAATAAGGTGTTGGATATATCATAGTAGAAGTGGAATTTAATGATATATTCATTGGCATCATATTATTTCACATTAAGATTTGATCTGTTGCATTAATTTTACCATGGCACATTTCTTCGATCTGATGTGTTGAAAACTAGATCTATTATGTGGTCTTGGAGTTAGATTTTGGCATCACCTTCTTTTCTAATTTTAAAGAGATTTCTTTAAGAGTGGAGGAGAAAATAACTTCATATATATCCATCATTTTTATTTAAACTTTACCAAGATTTGAAGCATTCTTTTTTGTAGAATTATTCTTTTACTATATAAAAAAAGATATTTCATTTATTTGTTGTAACAAATATATGTTATATCTTCTTGTGAAGAGAAAGGTACTTTGTATCTTGTAATATATATTACAAGAGAATGAGACATTATATATGAGGAGGTGGTGCTACTTTTGCTTGGAATATATTTATGTGGAGACCTAGGTGAGTTTAGCATATTCCCAAACCTATATTTTCAAATTGGCACCATTTTTACCATAGTATAGCATTGTTTTTATTTTCATCTCTATGTTGGTATTGTATGGTTAGATTTAGATAGTGTGACAAAGACACTTGTGTGGTAAAAGAGAGGCATTGGTGGAAATTTTGGGACTATAAAAGAGGTGATGGTGGAAATTTATGGGGATGCATCTTTTCCTAGTGGTACATTAGTTTCATTCTTCGGCTCTTTTTTGAGATAGAAGGACCGAGTAGATTATTTTTGGGTTGTTAGAAAACACTTGAATTCCATCTTGAGAGGTGTTGAAAGGCCTAAGAGTGGATTTGAGGAGAGAATTTTTTTAAATCTTTGGCACTTGTTTTACCAAAGGATCTACACTTTCATCTTTCTAGGAAGATCTAAGAAAAAATAAATCAAAAATATTCTCCTTTTTACTCTTTACACAACTGATACTTCATTTATTTTGCCTTGATAGTTATAATTTTTGCTTAAAGAGGAAGTCAAACTCACTTGCACACATCCCTAGGTAACTAGAAAGACTATTTTTCACTTTCACTAACTTTTTTATGTTTGTGGTGAAATTTCAATTCCAACAAGTGGTTGGAAGACATATTTTACCTTACCCAAGGGTACCTTTTTAATTTTCAAGTGAAAGTTTTTAGTCAATAAACCTATTTATAGGAAATTATATTGTTAATATCATACAAATGGTAACTCAAAATTGAGTATCATATTTTGTAAAAGTGTAAATTTGAGGGGGGGGGAATAATTGACATAATTTTAGAACTAGTGAAAAGGGGGGTTTTTATTGTGTTAGTTCTTGTCTACACATCTTCTCTTTTTCACACATGCTTTCTACATCATGTTTAACATATTTAATGGGGTTAATTGTAATCATGAACTAAGATAAAGTTCCACTTTTGGGGTTTCATCATGGATATTAGTAATGAATTCCATAAATATATTATAAGGCTAACTTCAAAGAACTATTTTCCTTGGAAGCAAGGGATAAATAATCATTGCCTAGAGTAAGATCTACTACCTTATCTCCTGGGACTTATTCTTGAACTAACTACCTATGAATAGAAGAATGCATGGTTTAACAATAATGATATGGTTTATGGCCTAATATGTTTGACTATATCTAAGGATATTATGCATCATATTGAGCATATTGAGTTCCCTTTCAGTACATAGACCTTCATCTAGCAGTTGTATGGAGACATTGTATATTCATCTAAAAGTGATACTTCCTTGGATGACCAAGAACCTACTAAGATGCTTAATGCCTCTTCTTGTGTAGACACATTCTAATTGGATGATAAGTTTATATGGTTGACATACATTGACACCCCATCTATGTTTAAGGACACTTTGCATCATCTTTCATCTATTGTTATTATAGATGTTAGAGTTGCTTCATCGATAGATTTCAATTATTATTTATAGCAAGACATACATAGTCTTTCAGTTTCAACATTAAGTGATGATCTCTTGATAAGTGTTTAGACTTGTTTGTGGAGAATCCATTACAAACATGGACACATTTGAGTGTTTATCTCTCTTATTTGATGACAACCTCATCATATTTTTTATCTCATCGTCATCATCATCATTATCATCATCATCATCATCGTCGTCATCGTCTCTGCATCTTGTTCATCAATTATTTGTACATGGTCCTAGTTTATCACCTAATTATATGATTAGGCATGTACCTATTTAGATTGTGGCATCTTTACCTATGGACATGGAAACATTTGAGAACTTTTCAGAGGCACATTTTACTATCTTTGTTCCCTCATATTTATTTTTGTAATGGGGAGATTATTTGCACTCTTATGTAGTTTTATTTCTTTCTAAGAGGATAAATGTTATTCGACATAATTGGATTATCTTAAACATTTAGTGTCAGGAATATACTATCACTACAAGAGAATCTCATCTTTTGAGGGGGATTCATAGCTCCTTTTTTCCTTTTATCTCTATTCTGGGGGCCATACTTTTTTTTGTTGGTAGGGGGTACTTCTCTTTTGGGGGGAATTGTATTATACTTGGGTACCTTATCAGGCCTCATTATTGGGAGACTTTTTTTGTATTCTCACCCACCTAAGCTACACTTATAGGGGATGTTGGTGTAGGATTTTTTTTCATTGGATTTTGCCTATATGGTTGTATTATCTTGCTTAGGGATATAGAGGTCATTTGGGTTACTTGGGAGGATTAGTCCCACATTCACTGGAATGTGTAGTATCTTTCCCTCTCCAACCTATATATACACCTCACTCCCTTCATATTTCTAATTCATTATAATGCAATATATTTTGGATTGTTTGAGCTACTTAATTGTGAGTTATGACAACTTTGAGAGCTATGAGAGTTGTGAACTTCAAGCTTTTATATAAGCAATTCATAATTTAGGATGATATAGAATATTTCATTATTTCCTCTCATTCCTCATTCTTTTATGCATGATTTCATTTACTAGTAGCTTCATTATGATGTGAAATTGATTAAATCATGAGATCATTCCATCATGTGCATTTATTGATCTAGTGATCTAGCTATAACTCTTTTAATTCATATCCTAACCAATAACTAGGATTCTTCATCCAGACTAATGCTAGGGCT
Source organism: Torreya grandis (assembly GCA_037957365.1). Lineage (NCBI taxonomy): Eukaryota > Viridiplantae > Streptophyta > Pinopsida > Cupressales > Taxaceae > Torreya > Torreya grandis. The sequence goes on along the minus strand of JARHVA010006697.1, from coordinate 182,249 downwards.
CATCCCTAGATCAATAGTCAAACCTTGGTCCCTTTTAACAACTCTAACACTCAAATCATCATCCAAAACCTAGTAAATAACACTAAGATAAAATCCTTAAAATAATACTTGGAAGCAATTCAAAGAATGGTGTCAAAACTAGGTAGTGACTTTCTAAATTTGTAAAGGCAAATGGGAAACATAGGGGAAGGTTCTAGCATAAATTACATGTTTCAAAAGCATAATAGACCTTTTAACCATCCTAATAATAATAATAATAATAATAATAATAATAATAATAATAATAATAATAATAATAATAATAATAATAATAATAATAATAATAATAAACCCTTAGCCAGTAAGATGCTTGACATAAATATATATCAATTGGCCTTTCCTAATTAGTGTAGGGTCCATAACATGACCAACATGGAGATTTAGACTACATTTAATTTTTCAATGCTTTGGAGATGTTCTAAGGTGAGATGGAAAGTTATGATGCTATCTTGGAAAATCAAGATAATAATGGTAATTTAGGAGATACAAAAGCAATTTCACATCATAAATATACAAAGAAATTTTATGTAGATTATGTCACTACTAAGTTCTTATTATCCCTAGTAGGGTTTGATTGCATACTAAAGGTGGTGGCCACATAATCATCCATCAAAATTGAATCAAGCCCTAAGGTCTTCTAGTACCTACACTATAAACTAAGAAACATTGTATTTTTGTTTGAATTATATCCTTCACACAAATATACATCAATAAGGGAAGGAAATTGGTAGCATCCATGTTAATTTCAATATCATTCTCTTTTTGGTCAAGAAACTCATATGTTTCAACCATGAGTGTTGTTTTAGTAGTGTTGGACCCACTTTCATGTGCTCTTAGAGGGGTGTACCTAACCAAATATGAATCGAGTGAGATTTGAGGATGAAGTTCATGATAATGGAGTAAAATTCCAATAATGAGAAGATGAATTTATATCACATCAACTTAGGTGTGTATTCTCTTGATAACATGGATTTAAATGAAAACAACTCCATAACCAAGGATGAAGATTATTAAAAATGTAATTTTATGGTGTGAGAGCCAAGAAAGACTCTAGGGTAGGTATCATACTAAAAAACTTGATTGGTAAGAAATAATTGGCATATTATAGACTTTAATTTCCATATACTAATAATCATGTAGAATATGAAGCCCTAATCTTAAGACTTCAATTTTCCATCAAACATAAGGTAAGGAAATTGCTAATATGTGATGATTTGGAACTAGTCATGAAATACGTATGTGATTGATACCAACGTAATATTTATTATCTAAAGATGTATAAATTTAGATTATGGGATTTAATTAAAAGATTTGAAACATTTAACATCTCCTTTGTACTCAAAGATCAAAATTAGGTAGAAGATGTGTTGGCTCAGGAACAACAAATCTAGTCCCTCTCAAGGGTCTCAAATTGCAAAAAATTACACTCAAAATTATTTCTTGATCTTATGTCCCATACAACATCAATCACTACCAAGTGTTTGATGATGATAATTAAATCATACATTTCATGACTAGTTCTAGAGTCTTTAAATCACACATAATGGATAAGTAAGATGAAGAGTTAGTGAAGGAGGTTGAAGTTGATGATGATGGTGTAGTCTAACTGAATAAGAATAGAATTTTTAAAGGCATAATCTCTCTAGAGAAGATAATCAATCAAGACAAGTGAGATAAAGATACCAAGGTACCCAAAGTGAGTGGTAATGATTATAATTAAATTAATCTAGGTTTGTTAATCAATCCCTAGAATACAAATACTAGGATTGTCTACACCAAAGAAGTAGCTGAAGCCACTAGGATATTTCCATATTCAAATATGTCCTTACATGGCGTTACAAAGATCTGAAAGTCTTTGAAACCTAGGTCATCAATCATAAAATCCATTTAAAGGAAGCATGTAAGACTTTCAATAAAATATAAAGACCCATAAACCCCATTCAAGAACCTCTCATCTATAAATAAGTAAATAAATTTCTAGATGTGAGGATATTTTTCCTAATCAGACACTCCACATGGGTGGCTAGCTTGGCCCTAGTTAGAGATAAAAATGGTATAATTAGACTATGCATAGACTTTTATAATCTCAATCAATCCTTATAAAATGATAATTACCCATTCCCTCTTTGGATGATGTAATTCAAAGGGTTAGTGACTCTTATATGATGTCTTTAGTGTATGGCTTCTCTAGTTACAACCAAGTGCTAGTCAATAAACAAGATAGAATGAGGACTACTTTCATGACCAAGTGGGGAACATTCACATATAGAAGCATGAATTTTAGACTCATCAATGCTAGGGATACCTTCCAATGTGACATATACCATGAATTCTAAGGATTGATCAGTAAGTGCATCATTATCTACATGGATGACTTAACCATTTTCTTAAAAAATAGTAAAGATCACATGATGCAACTTTAAAAATATTTGGAGAAATGTAGAACCTTTAGTATCTCACTAAACCATAAAAAGAGTATATTTTATGTGATCAAAGGTAAGATCTTAGGACACATTATCGTGAAGGATGGTATTGCTATTGACCATGACAGGATTAATGTTATTTTTAAGGTTGGATTTTCCTAATAGTAAAAAAGAATTAAAATTATTTTTTAGAAAAATTAATTTTATGCATAAATTAATTTTAGGTTTCACTAAAATTATTAGACCTCTAAATGCCATGATGAAAAAGGACATAAAAATTGATTGGATATCAAAGGCTAGGAAATATTTTAAAGACATAAAATAAGCCATAATACATTCACTCATGTTGATAAGCTCAAATTTTGATAAATATTTATACATTTATTATTTTGCTTCTAACCACATGATTTTTGTTATCTTAACATAAAAATTAGATGACAAACAATATCTAGTCACCTTCATGAGTATGAACTTAAAATATTTTAACTAAGATACCCACTCCTAGACAAGCAAGTGTATGCCTTGGTGAAGGCTATAAAAAAATTCAAACATTACATCTTATGAAACAAAACTCACACCATTATACATGACCTCATATTTAATCTTATTATTAAATATAATGAGTTAGGATAAAGGTGAGGAAAATGGATGACTAAGGTTCAAGAATATGACATAGAGATCAATTTAGCTAAGATGGTATGTAGTCAAGGTTTAATTTAGTTAATTACCAAGATTGACCCTCAAATTAATGTTTCAAAGGTAGAATAAGACTAGATATCAAGTGAAGAATGGTATAAAGACATCATCTACTACCTATTAATTAGCACTTTCCCTCTATAATTGAAAAGAGATCAAAGAAGAGTACTTAGGCTCAAAAGTTCACACTTCATGATCAAAATAGGAGTGATACACAAAATAACTATGAAGGAATCTAGTGAGGTGTATTTAGGAAGGAAACCATGGATATACTCAATAAATTCCATGAGAAATTAGGAAGTACATTCCCTTAGGAATAACTTCCATCCATAAAATAATTAGAGTAGGCTATTAGTAGCCTACCATATTCAAGGATGCACATGATCATGTTATATCATGTCATGAATGTCAAGTGTTCGATAGTAATGAATTAAGTACATCCATGCCTTTATAACCAATGATTAAAACTAGGACATTTTCACAATGGGGTTTTTACTTTGTTGGAGTCATCAATGCTAACTCTTTGGTGGGTCATAAATTCATGCTAACTACTACTAAATATTGCACTAGGTGGAATGAATAAATTAATAATAATAACTATAGGTTAATTGATTTTATTAAATTCTTAGAGGAGAATATCACAACCAAATTTGGGACTCTTTTATCTTTGGTGTGTGATAATGGTCTAGCTTTCCAATCCACAAACTTCATATAATGGGATTATGACAATAATATTATTGTCAATAGTTATTGTAATCATTATCCATAAGGGAATCATGTTACAGAATCAATAAACAAGAACCTGATGAATGTAATAAATAAGTCAATAGATAAAAAACAAAGGGAGTGTTAGTCACTTTTAAAATATGCTCTCTAGGCAGATCATACTAGATATAAGCAAGCCTTGAAGTCATATCCATTATTATCAGTATATGAGTAGCAACTAATATTTACCATTACATTAGATCTTCCCACTTATGAGTTCATGGCTAAATATATGGATGATGTTGAAAGGATTTAGTCTAGAATATTGAGTATCATTCAAATAGAAAATGTTAGAGATGAAGCCCTCAAGAGTTTCAACAAACATTAGTACATTGTAAAAAGGTGGTTTGACAAAAGGGCTAAAATCAAAATGTTCTAAATATCATACTTGATCTTAATATGGGATAAATTCCATGAGAAAAAAAGTCTAGCATGATAAATTTAGGCCACTTTAGATTGGTTTGCATCAAATTACATATATAGTAGGTGATAACGCATTTAAACTGAAAGACTTCCAAAGATATGACCTAACTCTATCTTCTAAATTCACCCTTGTACCCCTAACAAAGGACTATGAGTTGGTTTAGTGTAGTAGTAGGTAGGAATATATCAGTTTCCTTTTTCCTTTGATTTCATATTGTGTGTTTGATTTTAGTTATTTTCTTTCCCTAGAGTAGTCACTATGTGCTATAGATTAGTAGTAAGCCCTCTAGACAAGGTCTTAAGTTTTTCTTGTATTTATCCCATGTTTTGAAATATGAATAATTGAGGTGTTGAAGTTCATGTATGTCACAATACATGGTTTTCCAAAGTAAGAGACTATGCCTTGTGTTTTATTTATAAAATTTAGGAGAGTTTAATTTCAAAATTGTCATTATATGGAATATGTTATTTTATTCTTATTATAATCCATTTCTAACAAATGAATGTTTAGATATATAAAGGTCTAAAAATTATGAAGGTCCATACATACTGGCACTTAATCTCACATCCTAAGATTGCCTAGGAAGAGTGTGGTCACTAAAACTGAGTGGTTTTTAGACAAAAGTTTTGAAATTCATTACAAATTGGTTCATAACCTCTAAGGGTTTATAAAATAAAAAATAAAAAAAACATATGTATCAAGTCTAAATAGACTTGAAACTATAAGCTAAATTCTCCTAAAGGTGATTAAGGTAAACTTCATTAGGGATATGGATCCCTAACTAGAAATGGATCAAGGCCTAGAGTGGAGCCAAAGGTATCTCTATCAGGGCTATGGATGCCTAACTAGTAATAGAGAAATGCCAAAGCTAGCCCTTTTAAATTTTGGCATAAATATACATATTTAAAAATTCTTGATCATGACCTATGTTCAAATCCATAAATTTTGAAGCCACTAATTTTGAAACCCAAAGGCATGTTAATTAATTTAAATCATACATATGGTATGGATGGTTTTTAGGTTTTTAGTCTTTAATCCTTCAAGTGAGTTTTTTTTAGTTCTATTAAACCAATTATAATATTTTTTGCATCTACCAAAGGATGATTATTTAATGATTACACTCTAAACTAGGATATCTAAATTATAACATATTGTTATGTTTCATATAGAGGGCACCATTTTTTGAGTTTAACATGACCCATTTTACTAAAAAATGGGAACCTTATGAAATATTCGATCATTTATCCTAGGACGCACTTTACCATTTGATTACACATGATAAAAACCCTTTGTGTGACTTTAAAAGTTTAAAAATCATGTTAGTCCATGATAAATATTAATCGATACCTTTTGAAATATTTTAATAATGTTTAAGTAATTCATTTTATAATGATCTATTTTTTTTAAAAGTTCTCTTGTAAGGGGTAAAAATTCAAATATCTAAGTTATGGTCCCTAAGTGTAATCAAAATTACTTAATTAAGGTTATCAAATCATGGTATTACTTTGGCTATGTCAAAAGTTATATTCAATACTATGACATATATTGATTTTAAGTTTTAAATAAGGTCTAAGTCATATTTTATACTTAAGGTTTAAAAATTTAGACTTTCCCCTTTTTCTTTATCACATATATCACTAAATTCACATTTTTTTCCTTTGTGCATGAACCTAATGCCAACTGGGCCTTAACTGACATGTTTCAACATTGCATGTATTAGTCACTCAATCATGTCAAGTTTAGGACTTAGTCGCTTAAATATAAGGATTTGAAGATATTCATGACATAATGACCCAATTAGAGTATACCACTTGGCACTTAATCATAGCATTTTATGCTCAAAGGAAAGTTACAAAAGTTTCTTGACTTGAAAATCTAGTTGCATCATGCAACTTGTCACTTAGTCATGGTATCCTAAGGATCCTACTATTTTATCAAAATTTATGACCAAGTGACCAAATCAGAATGTGCCACTTATCATTCAATCATTTCATTTCATCCTAAAAATAAGAGTGACCCAATTAAGGCACACTATATAGTACCCATTCATGACTTTTTGAGACCCCAGTGGTTTTTAAAAGTCTTACAATAAATCAATTTAATTACATCATGCCACTCAGCACTTGATTGCACCCTTCACATGCCCATAGTTAATATGTGAAGTTTAGTTCAATAATAATTGTATGTGGACAATAAAATGACACTTGTCACTTAGTCACTCAATTTTGGATAGTATTATTCTATATGGAGTGCACCCAATAGCTAGAAATAATAGGATGATAACACATGGACCCATTACCTCATGGTAATATGTGATCAAAGGAAACCATGAGACCCATCAAAGAGTGATGCAATCAAAATATGACACATGGCTAAGTTTCGTAGTAGTGAGATCCATAAAAAGTTTCATATAATAAATCTATGCAACAACATGAGCTAATAATAACATGCTAATTGTCAAGCTAGTAGAGGTCCCAAATCCATGCCTACCCAAAACAAAAGGGGTCAATAAATGCAACATTGACAAGGAAGAGTGATCTAATTAAAAGGTGAAACTTGGAATAATATCATGCAATCTATCTAGATAGCCTAATATTTCAAATAAAAGGCTCAATTAAATGAAAACGCACCAACTGTCAATCACCTATCAAGCATGGTCCTTAGGTGGCATATAGTTGTCCAAAAATTACCAATTATTAGTGTGAATTAAATGTTGATAGGGCTCATTTTGGTGGTTATAAAGCCAAGTTAACTCAAAGGAAAATTCAAGGCTATAATAAAGGGCCATGTTGACAAGTTGAAAGCGATGATTAACTAATTGCCAAAAGTGAATTTTCAAAGACATTATAAAAAAATTGAAGAGCCACGTAGGCTTTTAGTCAAAGCAAGTTAAAGATACTTCCCATTTATGGCTCATAGCTTTCATTTTAAAATGCTAAAAAATCCATAGTTTAAAGCTTATTGTCTTGAGGCATTACATTAGCTTTTAGTCATGATTTTATAATGAAATTTCAAGTGTTATGTTTTATATTTTATGGAATTCTATGAATTAATTCAACATTAAGACAATCCATGAGTTCACTAATCATAAAATTTGGAAACTATGGCTGAATTAAGAACATCAAGAGCCACTAAGCTAAAGAAAGTTCCATTCCTCTACTCATATGGAATAAACAACATATTTTAGGACCTTAGTTTTAATTTTTTTGCATTGGTCACTAAGGAAAAGCATTATAATGATATATTCTACCCTGTAGAAAATATTATAGACAAAGATAGTGGTGATAAGGAAGGCTCTGGTGATGTAAAAGATAGGTTGGATATCATAGCACTCAAGTTTGAAAATTTTCTCAAGGCTACATCTAACCCAAAGGTACTCCTCTATGTGGACTTAGTCTATAAAATGTTTCTTCAATATAGGTGTGTAGACAATATGATTAATTATTTTAATTTGGGTAATGACATTGTTTTCATAGTTGGGATAGATTTTCAAGCTTATTACGATCTATCCAAACCAAAGATTACTTATAATTAAGAAATTATCACATAATGGATTAAGACACATAACATCAAATAAGTTTTGAAGGACTAGATAGAAAATAAGAGGAGGTTCATTTTTAAATACAATATTAACTAGATCTCCATCACCCAATTCAAGAAGAGGGTAAGAATGGGGATAAATGATGAATAAACTACATGGGGTTGAGGACACAGGCCACATCTATGAGAAGTAGGTTCCAATTCTATCTGTGATCATGTGTGATGCCAAGACTTCCCATTAGGAGAAATAATATCCTATAAATTAACAACTTAGATTTAGAAGGTCATGGCCAACTAGGGAGATCACTTTTATATGGTGTCTTACTTGGTGGATACCATCTGTGCTACCCAAAAGTTTCCTAAATTCACTAATTGGGATCCAAACCTAAAATGTATCATTTCCCATTTATTTTCTAAGGTAAGAATCTACAAGCACAATCAGGAGATGTGGGCCATTGCTAGACATTTCTATCTAGTAGTATATAGGGCCATCAATGAAAGGCCCATGCCCAGGTTATTTAAAGAAACTAGAACAACACTCAACATCTTGGAATCATATCATTATTTTATAGATTATATGGTAATAAGGGTAGTAAAAATCAAGACAACCCCATTGAGGCTACATACCATATACTAGAACGTTGGCTAAACAAGAGATTGCCTTCCAACTACTCAAAAGGTTCGATGGTGAAAATCTAAGAAAAGAAGAATGGTTCATAAAAATTATATAAATTTAGCTATTTTAAGAATAAAAAATAAAAATTAGCTATTATTTTTTCAAATCAAATTCCCACCTTTGGTTTTTAAAGGGATTCCAATAGGGAATGGGAATGTGAACACATAACATTCAAACACTGTAGCAATCATAGGGAAGCTCTAATCATCACCTACCATCGTGATCACGAATAATAGTTCTACATCAATGAATGAATGAAATAGAGTTGAAGTAGAGGCTAAAATATTCCAAAATCCCACAAGTAAAAGGATACTTAGGTAGGAGCATCAACATTTATAGTTCATGCTACTAGTATTAAGGAAGAAAATTTGACTGACCCACAACATAGTGAGATAATAATTTAGGAATTGTATCCTAATTTTTGTATGGTAGGAGCTAATACAAGAAATAAAACTAAGTATACTTCTAATTTAGGATCCCCATCTAGTATCACATCCCAAATATAGAGTATTACCTTAGTATAGGTAGGATATTTAGAGGAGGCAATAGTTATAGCTATTCCAACACCAATAACCTTAGCATTAGTGTTGCCTCATATACTTCTTATTAGAGAGGAACCAAGTATAATAGGTCAGGATTATGTTTTTTTACCTCCTTCATTATTATATATCCAATCCTTTGGCATATTATATGATCCTCTGACTCTTAACCATATGAACCTCTTTCCCTATAGGCCTCTCTCTAGACCTGCAATTAGCAATGTGATAATGACATTACCCACCATCAACCCTTTGTCATATCATCCACTTCTAGGGTCTCTCTAATGGCTAATTTTCCCCTAGTTATACTTAGGCCTATGCCTAGACCTATTTTTTGGATGCCTAAGAAGAGGCCCATTTTTTTCATTCCCCAAGTTCATATATTCACAACTAGTGATTTAGTTATCACTAGTTCTTATTCATCCTCTAGAATGATACTTATCACTTCATCCCCTAAATCTATATTTATATTAGATACATTCATATTTTCTTACTAAATGTTGGATTTCCAAGGATTAAGACCCACTCAACAAGGGCCTCTATCTACTCAGCTTCTAAGTGGTTCCTCAAAAAAATCATGGATAGAATAGATGTAGTTGGCTATATTAGAGAACTAGGATTTGGTCATAGTGGACCCACCATAGGTCAAATTAAAATTTGAAAAGAAGGTTGGATACATGAATAGGTTGACCAAAAAGAAGGTTACTCACCTAGAACAAACATTTGTGTATGAGTTAAATGAGACTCTATTCAAGATGACAAAGAAGAAAAGGGCTAGGTTGGGTCAACAACAACAATATGAATAGGATCCCCTCTTAGATTTAAAAGCATATGATGATGTAGATGTTGAATTAATTAAAGGAGTAAAACAAATAACAACTAACCTAGAGTTGAGACATAAGGCCACATTATCAAAAGAAACCATAACTAAGGTAGAATGGGTTGTGTAAGAAATGTTTGACATGTTAAAAACCTTGTCTTAATACAAGGTAAAGGGAGATGAAATATAAAATAGTATCCTCAAGTTAAAAGCTACATATGGGGCATATGTTTATAATATAGTCAACTTGGTGAAGTTAATTAGGATGAATAAGGTTGATTACTTAAATATGATCCCCTTAGAGGACTTGAGCATTGTTCAATACTATACAATTGGTACAAGGAAAGCACTAAACTAGTGGATTTCTAAAATAATATCCTTGGGCTAGTCTCTCACTAAGCAAGGTGACTGAGTCATTACTCTACTAAATTAGGCTGAAATCATGCACCTTGCCAAAAATATGGTTTTATTATTAGGAGGTATGCCTTTAAGGCCCATTTTCATAACTTTATTGTAAAATTTAGAAAGTAGGCCATGGCCAAAGGAATACCTTGTGGATAGGAGATGGTAGATTTAATAGCCTCTACAAATTAGAGGATAGAAAAGGTTGTGGCAATTAATAAAGTTGTATGCCCTTTCTTAAGAAATAATGATGCAATGGTAGGGCTTAAAATCAAGATACTAAAATATCCTATTATCAATCTAAAATTGATTCATAGTGAATATAAGAGATTCTCTAAAGCATGGAGAGGGAAAATAGAAGCTAAAAAACAACAACCAGTAGGCCACAAACTATCATCATTGGAACCTCTACCTCCTTGTCTACTCTTATAATATATTCTTCTTTAGTTATTACATGTTCACACCCATATTCTTCTACACTAGGAGATTCATCATTGACCACACTAGTAGGATCTCAACCATCTCTTTAGGAATAAGATATCCATCTATCAAGCTTTCTCTTGATGAGAATTATGTATTAATCCCCTCCAAATACATTGTAAAATATTCCCTTATTTGAATAGGGAATTTTATCTAAGTTTTATGACATTAGGAACCTTGTCCACTAACATATGTCATATATGTAATTCTCTTATAACAATCTTAGGCATTCAAAGGCCTATTATATAGGGGGGCTCCCTCTTTATTATACATCAGAACATAATTTTTTGAGATTAATAAATAGATAAATAAGAATTCCTAAAATTTTCTCAATGTTTTCATTATTTTCACATATTCTTGTTTCTAAAATCTTTGATAATAATACATGATTTTATTTTTTCCATAGTTAAATATGATAGTAGTGTTTTATGTTCATCTTGTTAGTTTGTGCTTTTAGCTATACTAGCAAACTTTGTTATGTATGTTTTGTTTTCCTTCTATTTTTCAAATGAATGTGCTAAAAATAATTTATTGTAGGTAATTATTTTAAAAAATAATTTTTAGATATATGAATTATATTCACCCCATAATCCCCACTACATTTGTGATATTTGGATTTTAGCACTAGGATCTCATGAATGCTAGTTTTATTTGCACTATTGTCAAAAGGAATAAGGAATTCTATTGATATTTATTGTTTTAAAGAAAAAATTCTTTTATACTCTACTTGGCTTCCCTTTTAATTTTTTTTAACATGAATCACTTTAGATTAATGCTCACTATAATTATTCACTTGTTCTTTAAATTTTGGGGATAAATTAGAAAAAAAAATTACATCATAACAATACAAATAAATTTTAGATAGATTGTGTCACTAATGAGTTCCTTTTATCCCTATAGCAAGGCCTGATTATAGGCTAAAGGTGGTGGTCACATAATCATTCCATAAGAAATTAATTAATCCCTAAGGTCTTCCAGTACCTATACTATAAAATAAAAAATATTATTTTATTGTTTGGATTATATCATTTAAATGGATATTCATCAATAAAGTCTACTTATGGATACGTGTTTATGTTTGGTGTAGGTGCTATCACTTGGATTACTTCATGTGTAAGTTGTTAAATAAGCCTTGTGGCTATGAATTATGATATAATAAAGTTATGTGGAAGTTATTTATTTTAAAAACCTTCTTGGTGATAGTAAAATATGCATAACCTTGGAAACAAATATAATGTAGCATAAAAAACTAAATCCTATTAAATTTCATTCAATGTTGGGCCTATCAAATTTTCCATTGTGGGGGAGTGTACATGACAATGTCACTTCTTAAAATTCATATGGATTATGTGTTTCCTTATATATCTCTATACTTCTTCTCATTATAAAGCATTATAATATATCACTTTATGTGATATTGGTAAACTTCAAATGGAATTCTACATTGTACTCAATACATAGTAACATTGAGGTCCTTATGTTATAAAAGACTCCATTATGCTTGGTTGATTATTCATGAGAAATTATGGGATGAATTCTCATCATGGGATGTAGTCTCATGATCATGCAAGCCTAAAATCACTCTAAGTTGTTTAGGGTAACATATTGTAATTAATTTAAAGGTGACTATGGGAACATAGTGCAAAACCTTTAGGTGTCTATGGGTGTATAGTGTAATTCTTTTAAATGTGACAATATGACTGCAATTAGATAGTGTAATACATTTGAGTATCTATAGTTGTATAATGTAATTCCTTTAAAGGTGAATATGTGATTTTAGTTACATAGTGTAATACCTTTGGGTATATATAAATAAATAGTGTAATACCTTTGGTTGTCTATGTTCACATAGAATAATTCCTTTAAAAGAGACTATGGCATGATGAAGTATGTTTCCTTCAATTATTGCCTCCTAAAACTCATCATGTGGATGGTTCATAAAGTATAAATTCATGGTTATAAATATGATTATGGAATGTATCCCCACTTAACATTAATGGGGAATATTGGAATAATTAATGGTTAAGTGGTGTTAATTATATACCCTTAACACATTAAATTACATTGGTTAAATAATAATATATTTTATTTATTCATCATGAGTTTATCCTCATGTAAATAATAATAAAACATATTAAATGAACTTTGGAGAGGTTGGACCCATTAATGTGGTGGTTTTAAAGGGTCACATTATTATTGTCATATTACCTTTATTATATAATAAATATTTTATACTCTAAGATAATAATAAAAAAAAGTTGATACAAATGAGGAAATGTGGAGAACATATTTCCAAGTTTTGTGAAGATTGATTGAGAATAAATGAGAGGAAGAAATATTTTATTGAGAACTTGTTAGTTTCTCATAATATGAATAATATTTATGTGTTTTCAACTCTTAGAGGGTTTCCCACATATATCTTGTGTTCGTTTCATGTATGCCTTTTCTCTTGATCTCATACCTATATCCATTGCTCATATGCATTATTTTGTTTAATTTATCATGTAGGGTATGTTACATAATGAAAACAACATAAAAAATTAAAATCACCACTAATATGAAAATCTATTACCATAGAGAATATGGGCTCACCATATAGAATGAGCTTTGTATAAAAAACTACCAAATTTTTTAGGCACTAGACTAGTTGATGATTACTTGGAATAAATGATGAGAGTATTTATGAAATAAGAGATAAGGTTAATATCCATCATTGATACACTCAAAATTACTACATGGAAATGGTGTTATACCCATAAATAAACCATACACACTTGAATTTTTTTGTGTACTACTAAAAACAAGGTTTATAATTTTTTTTTCTACGAATCATAAGATATATAATCAACACCAATACATGATCACATCTTGATAGAAATTTTAAAATTAAGGATGGTAAGAGGGTAATAAATAAACACTATGGGTTTCAATTATTTTACTAGGCATTAAAAATACAACATAAAAAATATTGTTTACATCAGGAGATGTGGAAAAGAAAAGGTACATGGGTAGACTTAAAAATAGACTTTTGTATAACTTTTAACTTTTAACTTTTGGGACCTATATACTATGGTTTGTTAAGCACTACAAAAGATAAGAACATTTTTATTCATACAATATTCTATAATATAATAATGGTTCTCAATATTAAAAATAGAGGAAATAAAATTAGATCATATGGATGATTGCGAGAGAGTTACCAAAAACTACATTTAGAAATATAAAAATAATATAGGTTGAAAAACTAAAATAATGCAGAAAAAACTATAAAACATGAAGAGGATAAGGAAGAAAAACTAGAAAACATAAAAATAGACATTAAGGAAGGAGAAAGAAAATTCGTTGATACCACATAAGATAAAACACATTAATTCTACCAATCTCTTAAAATTAGAGAATATAATATCACCATAGAAGGAAATCCAAAAATGGAAAAAGTAGTTTACTTTAAGAATAATAAGAGGTGGAGAAGATACTAGAGTCATTAAGGGAATTTGAGAATTCATTCCCAAGAATAGCCACTGAGCTCAAAGGAATTAAGGAATACGTGGGTAGTATGAAAATCTAGTTTAAAGAGGATATTAGACCACTATGTAAAATACCTTACTAAATAAATTTTAATGTTAAGGAAAAAGACAAGATTGAATTGGATAAAATGCTAGCTGGTGACATTATAAATGTTATGGAAGATATTGAATAAATAAACACCATGGTAATATAGAATAATAAAACTCTTGAGATACACATTTGCATTTATTACATAAAATTGAATAAATCATGTTTGCATGACCCCTTCTCAACATCATTCACTAAAGATATATTTGAGATCATTGTAGGAAGATAAATCTATTGATTCATTAGTGAATGTTAGGGTAGCATCAAGTCAGGATAACACTGGAGGATAGAGAAAAAACTACATTTGTTATAGAAATGGGGATCCTTTATGTATATAGTCATGCTATTTGTATTTAAGAATGCACTGGTTATGTTCAACTTCATAATGATGAATGCATTTCATTATTTCATACATGAGTTTTTGGAAGTGTATATTGATGATTAGATGATAAATGGGTTGATCAAAGACCATGTTCAGGAACTATGGATGATGTTTTAATGATGTAGACAATTCAACATTTATCTAAATATCAACATGTGTATTTGTGTTATACCCTTTGGGACTTTAATGGGACATATAATATTTAAATAAGGATTAATGGTATATCCACTTAAATCTTCTATAATCATAAATCTCCTACCACCCAAGACAAAATAAAGTTAGAAATATCTTGAGATATAATATATACCACCATAGATTTATAATAAATTACACATCTATAAGTGCACCCATAGAATAATTATTGGAGGAGAAGCATAAAAAACCATTATATTGGTCAATATAATGTTCTGAGTGATTTTATGAACTAAAGAATAAGAATATAGATGCCCAAATTCTAGTATTTTTATATTGGAAAAATTATTCCATGTACAAATTGATGCCTGTAGAATTATAATAGGATTAGTGTTAGCAAAACTCCATTGAAATATTAGTAATCTAATTTCATTTTCTAGTATAAATTTGGAAATATAAGAAATAAATTATTTCACTATAGAGAGGGAGGCACTTGTTATGGTCTACAAGGTGCAAAAATTCAAGCATTCCTTATTGGTAGCCAAATTTATATTTTATGCAGATCACGATCCACTTAAGTATATAATAAATATATTAATAATAAAAGGAATAATTTATTACTGGCTTATGCTATTCTAATAATTTTATTTCAAAATTATGATGAAACATAAAAAAACAAATAGTGAACCTAACTACTTATCAATAATAATTATAGGGGAAGATATGGAAACAATTAAGGATGAGTTTCTCAGAGCTCCCCATAATTGAATGGAAGTTTTTCCCAAATATAAGGAGGGGATCACATAATTTTTATGTAGGAGATGTTTTCTAGAAGAGTATAATAAATTATATAAAAAAATATTGATGATACATACATTTCTCTTTAAATTTATTCAATAAGCATTATACAAGAAATGAAGGGATGAGGTATTGTGGAGCGTAGTGTTATCACATGAGAGACATATTATCTTAAGATGAGTCCATGATGGGGTTTTATGAGGACATAACTCTAGAGAAGATATGGGTAATAAATTATTAATAGTAGGACTATGGTGGTTATCCCTCTTTAAGGACACACATAATTATGCAATAAGATATGACATATGTCAAAGAGCAGGTAAAAAAATTCTCAATATGAGATGCCTCTCCACCTAGTCTTAATAGTAACTCCATTATAAAAATGGCATTTTATTTTATAGGTCTCATAAAATTTGTGACAAGGAAATGTAATGTTAGGTTCATGATCAATGGAATAAAATGTTTAGAAAAATAGGTAGAATTTATCCGAACAAAATATTGTACCACAAATACCACCACAAAATTTTTGTATGAAAATATAATTACTAAGTTTAGATGCACATTGAATATAACAAGTGATCATAGGAAACACTTTTTTAATAAAACTATTATAATTTTTTTGAAATACTTTCTGATCTAGCATCATATAAGCACTCATTACTACCCAAAAAAATGGAACTATTAAGGATTTCAATAAAGTATTGGATAATTTATTAAATAAAGTGTAAAATACATAAATAGGGGATTGAGATATAAAAATACTAGTAGTATTATGGGATTATTGTACCACTTACAAATGGTTGACTAAACACTTCCCCTTTTAATTGGTCTATGGATAAGAAGATATAATGTCAATGGAATACATATTTCTAAGTTTGAGACTTTCAGTAACATTTAGGATGAATGAAAAATATCCCTTTCATGAAAGGTTGATAAAATTAAAAAAATTGGATGAGAAATATTTTTAGTAGCATATAACCAAACACGAGAAAATGCACCAAAACTATTGGCATGATAAACATATAAAATTATTTTAGATTGGGGAGAAGGTGTTTCTATATGATATCAAGTATAAAAAGCTGGGAAAAATCAAAATAAGATGTATTGGACCCTATATAGTGGAAAATATTTTAGACTTAGGAGTGACTAAGATAAGAACATTATCAAGTATGTTGAGAGTAAGATTTATCAATGGAGATAGACTAAAACCGTACACCATAGACAATTATGGTGGAGAGTGTTACAAATAAATACAAAAGAACTAAAAAGGTGGAACTATCCTTCTAGTTGGGTGAATTTTGGTAGAATGTACTAAGGTTCCTTATACTAGACACTTAAGTATCTTATCATAGATTGTGTCACCTCCTCATTAGGTTGGAATTGTTCTCCCAAATAGGAATTTGAATAAGGTTATGGTGGTATCCAAAAAAAAACCTATCTTGATATCTATTTTCTTGATGCTACTATAATAACCTAGTTGGATCAATGAGAAAAATATGAAATAGGATTGAAGTGATACCAAGATAAAAATCCATGGAAAAAAGATCAAAGAGTTTGTTGGAAAAAAATAAAAACATAATTAGAACCCTAAATACAAATATAAATAGATAAAAGATAATAAGGAAACTATAGATCATGTACAGAAGAAAATTATGAATATGAAATAGGAAATAACATATTTTAGTAATTACATAGGTGAAATTATGCATAATAGCATTTGGAATTATTTATATAGATATATAAATTGGAAGAAACAAAAATTTAAAACTATGAAATAAATATATACAAAGTGGTAAGGTAGAGTGATATTTTATAGGAAAACAAATTTATAATTGTTTTTGAAGACACTAAATGTGGAAATAAGGGGAAAACATATCTATGAAAGAAAGAAATGGATATTGGTAAAATGGAAATAATAACAATATAGTACTATAGTGGAAACTAATAAACAATAGTAAGATAGTGTAATGTTTTACAAACAAAATGATTCAAACATTAATATTTAAATTTATAATTTGGAAAAGAGGATAATGTATATCTATAGAAGGAAAATACACATTACATTAATAGATAAGCATGAAAAAAACATAAACATAGTTGAGCTTGTTTTATGCATACTGAAGAATCAAGAAAATTAGTTCATGTTGTGGCCAACACACCTCTATTTCATAGAAATGGGGGACCCCTCTTGTAAAACACAAAACCGGATTTCCTTGACCCATTATCTTATTGTATTTGGTCCCCATATGCCATGTATTTGAAATCCCATCTCACCCTAGTTTCTCCCAAGTGTGTTGTATGGATAATGACCAATTAATCTAAATTGAAAGCCTCAAGGGTCTATGAAAGAGACCAAGGAAAATATCATTAATAATCCATGGTTATAATAGGAATTATTTATTTTATGGTTTAATATGCTATATTTTTAGGCTCACCCTTACTTACAGATTATTAGAGTCTTAGTCCTATTCTTGGTGTATCAGATTTTGGTGTTCTATGTGGCATTTTAAAACCTAACTAGCTACAAAGTGAGTAGTTAATTGATAGCTCTTAATTTCTATTTATCTTAGTAATTTTCTATATTTTCTATAGGTTATTCCATGTATTGAAATCCTATCTTTGTGTGGCTTCAATATATTCAATTGAATAGTGGTCAAAGCTTTTGCATGAGTAAAGTTTTGAACAAATATTCTAAAGGATTAATTTTAATTATCCAATTTTTTGGGTCTTTGAATAAAATGTTGCAACATGTTCCAATAAAAAAAAATTTAAGCTAAATTTGGTGAATACAAATTCCAAAAAAAAATTCATGAAAATATAATATAGGTCTAATGTAATAATAAAATTCCATATAACCTATTCTAGATGTGTTAGTTTTCTAGCCCTAACAGAGATGCCAAATCTTAAAGGAGCCTAATGCAATCAATGAGCACCACACAATTTATTATCAAAATAATTGGTATCCTAGACTTGATAGAGATTGTAGATATAGATAAATCCTAACATAATAAATAAGTAACACATGATCCTAGATTAGAAGCTGTTAGTCCTCTAGCCAACTACCCCATACTAAAGGAGAATAGCTAGTCTCCTAGACCTGATAGAGATGTTAGATCTTGGGAGATCCTAACCCAACCAATGAGTGCCACATCAACTAGAGGTAGATTGGTTAGTCTTCTAGTATTGACATAAATTTTAGAGCCTATGAGACCCTAAAATAATCAAAGTATGTCATTTGACCTGAAGGTCAGAAGTGCTTAGATATAACCAATGAGCTCTCACTATTATCAAACATGTCAGTATCCTACTCTTGATAGTGATATTAGATATTAGGAGAGCCTAACACCATGAGGGAGCACCACATATCCTATTGTTAAAATATATAGTCTCCTTTTCTTTACCACAGCTTGGGAGAGCCTAATGTATCACACCATGACACATGGCATAACTAAATAGCTTATCAAGTGGGCCCCTAAATGGATCAGAATGGAAAAAATGAAGTATAGGTAGAATCATAAGGGTTAATTAGAGGATACCACATGTATCGTGACTAACATATCATCCTTTCCAAGGGTATAATACTAAAATGATAGGTTATGCCTATGTAACTACCATTGACATAAGGACTAGTTAGGAGGTGTCAAGTGTCACGAAGCTAGATATCTTAAGAGGTTTTAAGGATGAGGTGATCATGTACCTAATTCACTCTAGAAAATGATGAAGTGGGGAACTAGATCCTAATTTTAAAATTAAAAATGTCACATCACCTTTACTAGATCTGGTAAGTGGTGTGCAATCATATGCTCTAAATTTAACTCTAGATTAGGAAATCAAGTGGAATATTGAACCTATTGTCCCCTAAAAAATATCACTCATTTTTGGCACAACATTTGAAATATTTTGGTCCTATAGACCAAAATCATCTCTTCCCCTTTCAAAAATTGTTTTGAGCATTCAGGTTCTTCATTTCTCAAGCTTTCCAAAAATCTATGAACTCTACAGGCTTGAATCTACAAACTCTTCAGGCTTGAATCTACAGACTCTGTAGGCTTGAATCTATGGACTCTATAGGCTTAAATATATGGACTCTATAGGCTTAAATCTATGGAATTTATAGGCTTGAATCTACAAATTTTGTAGGCAGGCTCAAATCTATGGACTCTCAAGGTTAGTTTCTATAGACTCTGCAGGAAAGAAATGGGTTCAACACTTAGCCAAATAATGAAGAATGAATCGATTGGACCATTAAACCATTGAAAAAAAGTTGGTTCAATTATTTGGTTCAATTGGTAGGTTCAAAGGTTCAACCAAAGCTTAGAAAGATAAAGGAAGTAGTGTTTGAGTGAGACATAGAATAAACCAATGAACCGATTGAACTTTGAACTGAAAGAGTTCAAAGTTCAATGGTTCAACATGGTTCAAAAGTTCAAAGGCAACCTCAAGCAAAGAGAGAATCAACATGGATGATTCCAAAGGCACGTCCAAATGAAAGTGATGGTTTAACCAAGGAGTAATAAAGTGATTGAACTAATAAAGCAATTGAAGCAAGGAGCTGAAAAGGCTACCTGAGCCGAAAAGGCTACCCGAACTATTGAAACAGTCAACCAATGACGTCCCTGTAGACATCAAATTTAAGGTAAGGGAATATATATTGAAATTCAAATAAAGTGTAAAACTTGAAGGAAGAACCAAGAGACTAGCTGAAAAGATAGCTTGGGAGCTTAAATTCCAAGAATAGACAAAGTTGGAAAAGATAAAAGTGAAAAGAGGAAAAAGAAAATATCTATGCAGTAGTTATTCTGGTAGTTAGAATAGTCTATGAAGTAGATTTTATAGCTTCCAAAAATTAAAGACGTGGCCTATTTTTCCTCCCATAAAGTAAAGACAAAATAGATAGTTGTGTCGATATCAGAGTGGACAGACTAGATGATCTAGACTTGGCAGAAGACAAATGGGATGAAATGACATGTCATTGTTAAGATAGCTACCTTGTTTTCAATGTAGTCCTTTGACAAACATGGAAATGAATTTAAGGCATAAAATGCATAGCATGGGCCATTATATGGAAAATAAGTGTCCAAGTCTTTCTTCGAGTTCTATATATTGTAATATCTCATTTGTTACAAAGGAGACTTTTCATTTTACAAGAGCGAAACTTTGCCCATTTTGAAAGAGAAAGACTGAAACTTTGAGCTCAGGTCATAATTTCATTTCCCTTGTTATCTAAATGAGAAAGTAGGTTTTTCATAGACTTTGTGTTATTCTAACTTGTGTCATCTGAAGGTGTCCTTATTCATTTAATTTGGTACGTAGAATTAGTGAAGGTAATAGGGAAGTGTCTTGAAACCAACTATGGGAAGACTTTATGCTTTCACAATAGATTTCAATCTGTTTTTTCCCTTTATTTTTGTGTTAAGGATTCTAGGGTGACTTTATGCTCCCATTATCCTTTGTGATATACTCTTTGAATAGTTGAGGTGGAGACATTGTGCTCTATTTCATCCTACTGCTACTACACCCTTTTGATCACTGGTTATTTCACTATCTAAAAGAAACTCCTACTGTTTCTTACAAGAACACTTCTGAAAGAAGAGAAGTGCCTTCAATGTTTCCATTAAGATTTTCTCCTCTATTTGTTAGAATTATCTCTAAAATAAGAGAGATGGATGGTTAATCTCACCCCTATGTCTTACTTTCAGCTTATTTATATAGTATATAGCCTCTACATATTTAATAGGGAACCTCCCCTTGATGAGAGGAGAGATTTGTCCCCTTATGATGCAGTAAACCTACACATCTAGATGACCAATCTCTCTATGTTATGGTGATAGGAACTATTTTGAATGCTAGTTAGATGGTTGACAAAATATTCACCCAATAGTTTTTGGTGACTCCACTGGGGACACAGTAATTTTGTGCAATTTGGAACCTCAAGTTTCATATTGAAACATCACATGTGTCTTACCCATAATCATTATAACCCTTATCCATTATAGAGTCTGGTGACTCCATTCCATGTCTTACCCACTATTATTATCCTTACCATCCTCCATCTCCATTTCCATTATTTTACTTGGTCTGTAAAACTAGAGTCACTGGAAAAGAGTGCGTAGTCTTAAGCCTCAAGCCTCAAGCTGGAGTAGGGCCAATTCTTTTCCATTTTTGTCCTACAATCTAGCCATTCCACCTAGATGCATTATCCCCATTTTTCATAATCCCATCATGGTAGTTCAAGGCCCTTGGGGTAACTCTTTTGGCCCACTTAATCTAACTCCACCCCTGCATGAGCTACCACTTGGTTCAAGAAAGAATTTCCCCAAATTCTTTGGTGACGGGAGAGTTCACCCTGATGAACACATTTCAGCTTTCAACATAGCTTGTGGTGTGATAGGGGTGGAATTTGAAGATGTGGCAGTCAAGATTTTCATGGAGACACTACAAGGTGCTACTACAAACTAGTTTTACCATCTGTAGACTGGATCAGTGACTGGCTGGGACACTATCAAAGATAAATTTGAAGCTAGGTTTAGGCCAGCAAAGGATGCACATGCCTTGTTAGCCTAGCTCACACAAATGAAGAAGGATCCCCATGAGCCTATGAGGGACTTAATTTCTAGGTTCAACAAGATGAGGCACAGGATTCCCATGATCACCCAACCAACACCTTAGAATCTCATTTGTTTCTTCATCAACTCACAACTGCCTGAAGTGAGTTTTTTGTTGAGACGGGCTAGACATATAGAACTTGAGGTTGCTCAAGACTTAGCTACTGAGGTATAAAATGACCTTATCTTGGTAGGAAAGATAAGGAGAGACCCTAATAAAGGTAAATCCTCTTCATCTTTTGAGTATTCACCTAAATTCACCATTGATCCAATGGTACAAAAGTTAGCGAATGAGATGATAGCTCTCAAAAAGCAAATGGTGCAAGGGATGTCATCTGCTCCTGCATATAAAGATATGCCCAGGTGGACATTTTAGAATTAGGCATACCAAGGTAATGCTACCAAGAATTAGGGACAACAAAATCACCTTCCTCCTCCACAAAGGAACCTCACCATTGAAGCACCTCCAGCCAACTCAGTAGTTGGATATTTGGAAATAGAGCATGATTTCTCTTTCCAACATAAGTTTAATCAAGAAAATAATGCTGACCTCTTCACATAGGATCAAGAAGAGTTAGCTGGTGACTCCATCATTAGTTTCTTGGATTACCAAGATGAACCCAGAAGTGAAGGTGATGTAGATAAGGGACCATATGTTGTGTTCACCTGGTCCTAGAACTAGTCAACTCAGCAAGCTAATAAAATAAAAATAGAGAAGTGGCCTCAACTAGTAATCTTAATTATTTAATGTGAAACCACTCTATCTTTCCAGCCAAAGGACCCAATGGTTGCTAAAGAAGTAAGTATCCCAGATAGTTTTGCAACTTCTACTTCAATTTCACAGTCCATTCCTCTCGCCCCTCCTAAAAACCAAAAGGATGAACTCCCATCCTCTGTGCCTAGTCTTATTCAGTCATTTAACATAACTGATCATATCAAAAAGACCAAAAGTGAAATTACTAAATTTGAAGTCCTGTAGTCTAACCCTGATCAGTTGGACAAGTTGGTACAAGATGTTAAGACCCAAATGTCATCCCCTAAAGCTCAAATTTTGTTTGAGTTTTTAGGTAGGGGTGATTACTTCTTGACCATGGAGGACGTCCATGTTCCTAGAGATGAAATTCTGGTAGGTGGTGATCAAAGAATTGATTCAAACTAGACATCAAAAAGATTGGTAGGGTGTAGTACAAATGAAAAAGGGTCTTCCATCTCTAATGAAGAGAAATCTAATAGAAGATCTATTTTTGGTGATGTTTGGATCTGAGAAATGGATGGCAACAATTCCTCTATAGGTTTTGGGGCTAAGTTGGTGTTGATATCTCTTAAGGGGGATATTCTTCCTTCTTTACATGAGTTACATTTTAGCAACACCAACAACAATGCTGAGTATGAATCTCTATTACTTGAATTGGGAGCTACTCAAGACAAAGAAGATGCCAAGCCGGTGGTTTGCCAAGCATCTAAAGGGGACAATCAAGACATGTGATAGACTTAACTATCAAAATAGAAAATAATGGTAATAGACAAGGCTGCTACCCATCAGAATCAGAAAAAGGGACTCTGTAGGAGAACCAAGATTCATGGTTCTCAGACTAGAAAACAAGTCTTGCAAAGGGGTAGCAAGAGAATAAAACCAAGAGGAAGACACAAGAGATTGAATTTCTATTGGAGATTTCCATTTGCCTATCAATGATTTTGGGGGCCAAATGGCTACTTGTTGGTTTATCAGGAGAAAAGGCCATTTTGACTGCCTCTCAAGGGGAAGCATCTGAGGTACTTCAATTCTTGAAGTACCAAATAAATTCGCCTATACATTTGTATATTTGTAAAGTATTTGTTTTGTTTTGTGCTTTTCATTTTCAATTTTTTGAGCCTTTCTTTTTGGGTAGCTCGACTCCGTAGCCCAATGGCACACTTCAAGGCACTGGAGATTCTAGTTTCTACTCCCCTCAGCTGTTCTAAGTTCTCATCTAAAGGAAGTTCCCCAACTGGAGCCAGTTGTTGTCCCCTAAAAAATATCACTCATTTTTTGGGCAACATTTGAACTATTTTGGTCCTATAGACCAAAATCCTCTCTTCCCCTTTCAAAAATTGTTTTGAGCATTCAGGTTCTTAATTTCTCAAGCTTTCCAAAAATCTATGAACTCTGTAGGCTTGAATCTATGAACTCTGTAGGCTTGAATCTACGGACTCTATAGGCTTGAATTTATGGACTATGTAGGCTTGAATCTATGGACTCTATAGGTTTGAATCTATGAACTCTATAGGCTTGAATTTACAAACTCTACAAGTAGGCTCAAATCCACGAACACTCAATGTTCATTTCTAAGGACTCTGCAAGAAAGAAATGGGTTCAACACTTAGCCAAATAATGAAGAATGAATCGATTGGACCATTGAACCATTGAACCAAAGTTGGTTCAATCGGTAGGTTCAAAGGTTTAACCAAAGCTTAGAAAGATAAAGGAAGCATTGTTTGAGCCAGACATAGAATAAACTAATGAACCAATTAAACTTTGAACTGAAAGAGTTCAATTGGTCAACATGGTTCAAAAGTTCAAAGGCAGCCTCAAGCAAAGAGAAAAGAAACATGGATGATATCAAAGGAAAGTTAAAATGAAAGTTATGGTTCAACCAAGGAGCAAGAAAGTGATTGAACCAATAAAGTGATTGAAGAAAGAAAATGAGAAGGCCACCTGAACCGTTGAAATAGTCAACCAATGACGTCCCTATAGATGTCAAATTTAAGGTAGGGGAATATCCATTGAAATTCAAATAAAGCATGGAAATTGAAGGAAGAGCCAAGCGATTGGCTGAAAATATAGCTTGAGAGCTCAAATTCCAAGAAGAGACAAAGCTGGAAAAGACATAAGTAAAAAGAGGACAAAGAGGAAAATATCTACGCAGTAGTTATTTCAATAGTTAGAATAGTCTGCGAAGTAGATTTTCTAGCTTGAAAAAATTACAAACATGGCCTATTTTTTCTCCCATGAAGTAAAGACAAAATGGATAGCTACATTGATATCAGAGGGGATAGACCAGATGATCCAGACTCAGGAGAAGATAGATCGAATGAAATGACATGCCATAGTTAAGACAGTTGCCCTATTTTCAATGCAGTCCTTTGACAAACTTGGAAATGCATTCAAAGCATTGAATGCATAGAATGGGCTATTCTATGGAAAACAAGAACCCAAGTCTTTCTTGGAGCACTATATATTTTAATCTCTCATTTGTTACAAAGGAGACTTTTCATTTTACAAGAGCAAAACTCTTCCCATTTTGAAAGAGAAAGACTAAGACTTTGAGCTCAAGTTGTAATTTCATTTCCATTGTTATCTAAATGAGAAAGCATGTTTTTCATAGACTTTGTGTTGTTCTAACTTGTGTCATCTAAAGGTGTCCTTATTCATTTAATTTGGTACGGAGAATTAGTGAAGGTAATAGGGAAGTGTCCTGAAACCAACTATGGGAAGACTTTGTGCTTTCACAATTGATTTCAATCTATGTTTTACTTTTATTTTTGTGTTGAGGATTCTGGGGTGACTTTGTGCCCCCATTATCCTTTGTGATATACTCTTTGAGTAGTTGAGGTAGAGACTTTGCACTTTGTTTCATTCTGTTGTTACTATGCCCTTTTGATCACTAGTTATTTCACTATCTAAAGGAAACTCCTGCTATTTCCTATAGCGACACTTCTAAAAGAAGAGAAGTGCCTTCAGCATTTATAGCCAAGATTTTATCCTTTGTCTATATGCATCATCTCTAAAAGAAGAGATATGGATGGTTTGTCTCACTCCTGTGTCTTACTTTCTGCTTATTTATATTATATATAGCTATACATATTTAATAGGGAACCTCCACTTGATGAGAGGAGAGATTTGTCCCCTTATGATGTAGTAAACCTACACATCTGGATGACCAATCTCCCTATGATGTGGTGATAGGAACTATTTTGAATTCCAGTTAGCTAGTCGACAAAATATTCACCCAATAAAACCACCCACTCAAATTTCAATCCACGATGAGTGAGCCACAAGACACCATTAATGTAAGGGTATGAATGTGTATCTACATAATTATCCCAATGAAATATAATTAGCCATTATATCTCTAGAGTCATAAATTTAGACTCTTTACTTTCTACTCCCAACTACTACTTTCACTACCTTTTCCTTCACTCAAATCTATTTTTCCTAATTACAACTCACTACAAAGGAGATTTAATCTTTAAAACCTAAAACTAAGCCCAAATTTAAAGATGCTCTATTCTTAGATGGATTGATCCAATTTGAAATTTACAATGAAGTATTTAATGTAATCGAATAAGTGCCCAAGGAGTCGATTACTAATGATGATGATTAATCTAAATTTGAATATGCCCTACTAGCATATGACAAGTGTGGCCTGCATAGGGGAATGACCAAGCCCAAAGTGATCCCCTAAACTTATTTTTTCAACAAAAAACTCCTCATTACCAAGTGGGTACAATATAGTATACATAATTGGGTCTACTTAGATAACTCCTATCATCATATTGATGACATCCCAAGAATATCCTAAAAAACCTATTGTAATCTACTAGAGTTCACCCTTTTGTATGAATTATTATTGGTGTAGAATTGGAATAACTCCTTCCAAATCAATGACATCATAAAGGACTATGATAAGAACCCAAATGCGAAATGGGTTAACAAAGATGATTTCAATGCATACATAGTTTGTTGAAGCAGGAGGTTTAGATTGGTATGATTATTCTAAACTGGTTGTTTAAGGCCTTGGATTACCTACATATCAATATATTGTGGGTTTCCTTCATTCACTTGATATTGGATAGATCTTGATTCCTTATCCTAAGAGGAGTGGTCAATTTTAACATGGTTAAGGTGATATCGGATACCTAGGTAGGGGTAACTTTTACATGATGAGTTATATTGTATATGCAGTCTCAAGACACTCACTTTCAAGCCATCTGATTTTCCTACATGTGTTCTTAGAGTCCCTATGGTTCATGTATTTTTATAAAAACTATATGGCCACTAGTACAAAAATAAAAACTATGATATCTATGAGTTTTTTAACCCAATGGTGTATAATGTGATTAATGAGGCCCCTATGCCTTGTTTATCAAACAAAATTAGAGACTCACTAACTCCCATCAAAGACTACTTGTATTGGTTGGAGGACATAACTATTCAAGTCATGGACATTCTTATAGATCCCCTTCACTTACCCTATCATATCTTAGATCACCTTGCTTAGATGGAAATTACTTACGAAATGGTGGAGCACATTTTTGGATGCTATATTAGCCACCAATAAAAGGATTTCCCACCTCTTTTGATAATCATTAAGCATCATGTGTACCAATATTTCCCTCCCCTAAAAAATATGGTAATTATTTGGGACTCTTTGGCCTTATGTAGAGATGATCCAAAAGACTGGGACCTAAAGGGTATGATCAAGTTCATTTAATGAGGTATTTGATTTCCCTTAACCTCAATTATGGTCAGTAGAAAGAGGATGATGACGAGTTATATTTAAATGTATAATATGACTAGGAAGTGTTCACATGGATTGGGGCCCACATGAATGATAAGGGTAAGAATATTCAATCTAGACCATCCCCAACCCCCTCTAC
Organism: Torreya grandis; assembly: GCA_037957365.1. Taxonomy (NCBI): domain Eukaryota; kingdom Viridiplantae; phylum Streptophyta; class Pinopsida; order Cupressales; family Taxaceae; genus Torreya; species Torreya grandis. The sequence goes on along the minus strand of JARHVA010006697.1, from coordinate 154,273 downwards.
ATCTACTTAGCCTTCAGGTGATGCCAACCCAACTTCCCCCATAGTTTATAGAAGAATCATACAAGGGATTCCACTACCTTATCCTCTATGAGAAGAATCTCCTCCTACCATGGATCCACCTCTTCCACTTATATAAACTCAAGCACTTCAAACCCATCCAAGTAATAAAATACTAGTTTTGGCTACTCCAATTCTACCTCCTCTACCAATTTATACTAATCCTTTAGTACTATTGGCTCCTATCATAATTCACTAGTCCCCTTCTATATCACCTTAGGCACCTAGGGATTTGAATTTAATAAATTATTATCTTAAAGTTTAATAAACACCCATATCCCAAGAGTCATCTCCCCTTAAGTGGGCATAACCTAGAGTCAATGGCAAGCTCAAATGTTCCCTTAGGACTCTACATTCATCTTATCCCATTTTGCCTCTATATCTATACATCCTCTAGTTATTTCATCATTCATACCCTCCACTTACTTTATCCCCATTCAACATCATCCTCAACCTATCACTACCATAAGTGACACCTTTTTAAAACCTCCCAAAACCTATGGAATGGTCCCAATATCATAGGTACTAGAGATGATTTTGACTACACTATAGGTAGTATGAAAATAATCCTCACCCATTAATTCATACAAGAGGGAAACCCTATGGTCTAATAGACCCAAAAAGACTTTTTATCTCCCAACAAGGTGAGGACTCCCATGGGAAAAGAAAACATGGTGGAATATCCACTCTTAAGGCATCTCATAGGTGTAGTGGGATTGTGACCACACCATGGGTAGTATGCAAAGAATCGTCACCCATAAATTCATACAAGAGGGAAACCCTATGGTATAATATACCCAATAAGATTTTTTATCTCCCAATATGGTGAGGATACCCATGGGAGAAGAAAACATGGTGGAATCCCCACTCTCAATTATCCAAGCAACCCATGACATGTTATAGAAGCTTCTTTAAGACATTCAGAGCTAGGTCCAAACTCTCAAAGAATATTTAAAGATACCCTTCCATATTGGGATAATTGGGTAGGTCAAGGATGGACTCCTATAACTTTTCTCACATCTAGGAAGAGTGGTAGGGCCCATGGTGGAGACCTTGGTGCCCATTTATTGGACCTAGGTCTATTTTGAGAGACCACTATAATTGATGGGAAGTGCTAAAATAGAATATTTTGATAAACAAATGCATGTTCATAGAGCTAAAATTGATTCCTAATTTAAATTTGGGCTTATATCAGACCTACACTAAGAGCATGAAGACTACTATGGAGGAGTTGCTTGTCTTAGCCCAAATGGTATTAGGATTTGTGGAAGATGGTAGGAAGAAGATATTATTTTATTTCAAGGAAGTCAATATATCAATGGTGTTTCACCTAAATTTAATTCTATTAGACAAGGGAAAATTTGGATTTTACTAAGGTCATTTGGACTAGATCATGAAGATAAAGGTGGCCAAGGTGAATAAAGAGGGAGTTCAATAAGTTTTATAACTTTCTACCCAGTCTATAATGAGCATCAATCAGGTGTCCAAAGTCTAAGTGTCTATAGAGGCTCCCTTATAGGTATATTAAAGACTCACAACCCAAGAAAATATGATCTTCAAGGAGCCTCTGATCAACCTTGACCAGCTAGACCAAGAATTTAACCTTATGGTAGCAATGTTGGAGACCAAGGAGGAAAAGTGAAAGTAGTTGGGATTTAACTCATCTATTCTACCTCCACATATTAGTTTAATGGTACCCTATGTATCTTTTTGGGGAAGATGAATAATATTTTTTTCCTTTTTTGAATTATGTAGTTATAACTACTAGGAGTGGCCATGATGGCCCAAGATGGGAATATCATGCTACTTGGGGGTGAAACTTATCCTTATCTATAAATATGTGACTACATTATAATTTTAAGGTTGCCAAATTTTTAACTCAAAAGTGATGTTGAAATCAAGCCAAGATCTCAACTACATTTTCCTTCACCCTTCTAAATTATAGAGAGTTGGCCATAATTGATACCTTTGTAATAGAACTAGTTTTTTTAATGAATGCAATTTCAAATTTATGTAACACATGTTTTTTTTAATTATCAAAGTATCTCTCATTTCAGTTTTAATTGAATGTTAGTGATCATATAATTATTTTGAGGATCTATCACTTTATAAATGCAATGATTATGATGTGCTTGCCTATCATAGCCTCTTTGTGAATTCCTTTCATTTTCTTTATAATACTGATAACCTACGTGTTAGCTTGAAATTTATCTAATAGGTTTATGTGTTATTTAAAATGTACTTTTAGTATTGGTATTTAGTGATGATTCATAAATCAAACATTCTTCACTACTTGCCCAGAATCTTCACATTATGTAGCATTGGAGTTTATACCTTTGGTGAGACTCAACAAATAATGTTATAACTATGGAAGATGTGATTAACTCAATTGTTGAAGTATTAATCTCATCTTGATCTAGAAACACACTTTCCTACCTTACTATTCCCTATTTTGTGTTTATTTTGTAGATTGAACCACCCCTCCATTTCATTTATAAAATGGTAAAGCAAAGTGCATGAACATTAGTAACAAACTCAAATAACTCACTCATTTAATATAAACCATTATGATTGAACCCTTGTTAGTGGCACTACATCTATCAAAGATTATTTCACATAGGATTTATGTGAATCCAAATACACATAACCATGCCCTTGTTTGATTTAAAATTTATTCTAATATATAGGATGACATTACATCAGTGTTCTGACTATTTTATTTTAAAACAATCAATCTCATGAGTATTTTGGAACTGGATCTTGGATTAAACAATGGTTCATTCAATAAAAACTAAAATAAGTAAACAGATGAATGATAGGAACTACATAGTGAAACAAATTGTTAATATAATGATGTTACACAAGATAAACATCAAATAAAAGAGCACATAGCACACAATTAGGCACTATAAAAAGACAAAGGAAGGATTAGACATAAATAATATATGAGAGTAATTACATTGAATGGCTCAGTGTGATTTACATATAGAACAAGAAGGATTTAAATCAAGGACTTGGTAATTATAAGATTCACCAAATCACTTGAACACTGACATTATATAGAAATTATTTATCACGTGAAGTGTTCCCACTCAACTTGAAGATAATTTTTATGCTACTTAGAAAAAATAATGGAGATCCTTCATGTTATCATAGATGAACATATTAATCAACCAAAATATATGGATTATTCCATAAAATCAAAATATATAGATCAATTTGGCACATTTTCAAAAGTTCCTTCCCTCATCACACATGCAAATGATACATATTGATACATCAAAACACATTTGGTAGAAATTGATCATAAAACTTTAGAGGAAAAAATAATAAGGATGATGCATGTAAACCTATAAAAACATTATTTAGAATAAAAAATGGAGTATAGGGCTATTTTGAAGCTAAAATTGGATGCACATAGTCAGTTCTCATACTTTAGCCAAATGATAATCATGACCAAGATATTATCAAGTAGATCACATGAAAATATTCTATATTTAGATTAAAAAAATATCACATCACACCCAAGGTGATTCAAAAATTTATAGGACTTATACATGAAGTAAATTAGACACACAAATATTATAACAAAATAAATGTGAGTACCAACTCCTTAACCATACTTACTACAATAAAATTCAATAATTAAGCTTTTTCAATTCACAACATAAAGGATTTTAAGGTTGTATTTTCAACAAATGCTATTTCATGGAACGTTTACTACTCAAAAAAATATGACTCAACAATAATAAGGAGCTTATTAATATCATATGACATGGCCTCCACTAAAATGCATTATGACTTAGTTATCACTTTACATAAATGATTCCTAGAGAATATATATAATATCAAGAATGGTAAAACTTTCCATGACTTTTACTATGGTTCACTTTTTTATTACTTGTCACATACTTTACACACACTATACCACATCATAAGGGTTGGGTAGAATGTATTCCATATTATTACATAGGGGAATAAATAGTAAATTAAATAAATGGTATCCCTATAATACAATAAGTAGAAAAAAATTCTAATGTGAGAAGATGATTAAGAGTATGGTGGAGGGAAAATATAAAATCTCAAACAAAATTATCCAAAAATAACACACAAAAATTCAATTTAGTATAGAATTAAACATATTTATTTATACTTATGCTAAAAAATTGGTAACCATTTCCCCTTTTCCTTATGAGGTTAGTGATGATCAAGTTGAGTAGTCATTATTGAATCCAAGATTTTGTCACTAGATCCTAAGACATGAATTTTTTAGTGAACTAGGCATGGGATCCCAATAAGATTAGTAATAAAAAAAGGACCAAAAATATGACACATAAGGAAAATTATAATCATCTCAAATTCAAAACAATACCTATTGATCCTCAAGATTACACATATAATTAATAAATTTAGAAACACTCCAAGAAGAATAAAAAGAGAAGGATGACACAACTACATTTGTAGTCATGGATTATTAAACTAAGGGGGAGTTTTGAGAAGAATATATAGTATTAAAATGGTCTCCCCCTTAATCCTTACATAAAATTAAAATATCACCTAGAGAATGGTTATCACAAAAAATAGAAATAAAAATTTAGACCATATAGGATCGAGAGGGGTCACCTAAAAAATATCTAGTAGTGAGACAAAATTTACTACAAATGAGTGAAGGGAAAAGAGGGTGGATTTAATATCCACACATATATGTTATGGGTAAGAACAATTAGAAATTATTCAAACCAAATTCCCAAGGTAAAACCCTAGTGACATGTATGGAGATTGAGTCATCTAAACCAGGAGATGGAAAAGAGATAGAGGTTAAGGAAGAAATAGATATAACCATAGAGGTACTTTATATAAAAACTTTATTAGGCATGTGAATCCATATGGGTGGGATATATAATGTGGGAAACCTACATAAAAATGTAGATACCCCATAATAATTGGGCAATGTTATATCCCCCAGCCAATCAACAAAGTGTCAAGCCAGTCTTGACTGACTCGAATGGCAATCTGAGGTCATGGGTCAATAAAACTAGATGTGGCACACTATTTATGATGATATCCACCACAATGTGTTTGTGTCTATATATATATATATATATATATATATATATATATATAATATATATATATATATATATATATATATATATATATACACACACACACACACATATATATATACACACACACATACACACACACACACACACACACACACACACACACACACACACACACACACACACACACACACACACACACACACACACACACACACACACACACACACACACACACACACACACACACACACACACATATATACATACATACATATAGATATATATATATTCAAGCATGGATTATATTTGTATATAGTTATAATACTAAAGTATATATTCAATCATGGATTATATTTGTATACAATTATAATACTAAAGTGGTTTGTATGCATAATACTCGAAGCTTAAAATATTAAATAATATATCAAAGATACATGTAGGTAAGTTATATGAGGTAAGATGGGAAAAAACTATTCCTTTTCACTCTATGATTTTTTCATCCAAACTATGAATCTCTTTTAGGTAAGTAATTGTAGTGCTAGCCGAATAGAAATGCATGCTAAAATCTTGAAATCTTCATGTATTTATATAAAAAATGTAAATGCATGCCTATGTTTTGATTTCAAATTGAATGTGAAATTTTAAATTAAGACTTAGACATACATTTCCATGTTTTTAATTGTGAAAGGAGAGTTGTAAGCCATATTTGAGGTATGTCACCATTTATTTCAGCTAGGTGGTTTGGGGATGTTGGATATTTTTGGAGAAGAGAAATAGATATTTAAGGGTGTTGAGGAATAAAAAGAGAGGAGTGTGGCACCTATAATGTAGGGAAATAAAAGCTCTACTTAAACGGTATGATAAAATTATAGGGAAGTAACCCTTTCTATACTAAAAATTCTTTCATACCATTTTTATAGGATTATGTGTAGTTATTTATTGCCTTTACTAAGATATATTCATATATATGTAGTAATAAACCTACATATGTTATTCTCTAACTCAAAAATGTAAGTTATTTTAAGGTGTTTCAAATTTTGGATTAATAAATTTATGCTCTAGTTGGAAATAACATTATAAAAAGGGTTTGGATTATAGGATTTGGTTTCATTTTGTATTTTTTTTAAATGCTTTGTTTCCATTAAAGGGTATGCTATTTATTTTCTATTTTGAAAATGGGAAAAAATAAGTGTTTGAATTTAATTAAACATGGGTTTTCTAAATTGACTCGACTAGTTTTATATCATCTCCTTTAATGTTCTTGAATTATGAGAAAAACTCTCTATTTGAGTTTATACCAACTCTTTAACATGTTTTGAATTATTATAATTATTGATTTATTTATAATGGATTAGTGGTGTATGGATTTTTTGGGCTTCCAAGAATAGTTATATTTTAATTAATTAACTTGGGTTTTTGCAAAATTTTACCTAGCTAGTCTTGAAAATGTCCTCTTTCCAATTATTGGCACCATGTCCAATATTATGTATTATATTTTTTTAAATAGATTTTAAATGCATTATTGAATTGATCCTTAATAATTTTTATAAACTCTATGTTTTATTTAAATAAATTTTTTGTTGCTCTTGGTTGAAATGTGATTAGAAACATTGTTTGATTTCCCTACATAATCTATAGCTCTATTTTGGGTTTAGTGTAATATACTACTAAAATAATCAATGTCTAGGCTAAATAAGTAGTGTTATATTTATTTATAATATTGAAATTTGGTATTTATTAAAGTTAACTTAGATTTTTTATAATCAATTCCTTCTCATTAAAGAGGACTTTTAGGCTATGAGATCTCATTAAATTTCTTAACCTATTAGATATTAGATGAACTATTGGTTTCAATCTCGTAGAGTTTTATGGGGCTGATTTATGGTTTATGGATGAATGTTTTTATTTTATTTTAATATTTATAATAACTTATCATATGTTTTTTGTTTCAATTATTATATTTATGCCTATGTGCTGAGGATTTACTCTATTCTTGAGGTATTTTATGGGTTGTACATTTCTAAAAATGTTTCCATTATATGTCTAAGTCTTAATTTTCATAGAGTTGCCTTGTGGAATATGTATGATCCTAAAAATATTCATATATGGGTGTTTATGCCATTTCCAACCTATGATCATTTAGTTTTTAGCCATAATGTTATCACATTTGATTTTGCCTCCTATGAATGGCTACAATATCAACCTAGATTGACACAAATAAAAACCTTAAATAAATACCTAAAACATTAATAAATTACAAATAAGAGTTTGAAGATATTATTTTACATTATGGGAAATTAAAAAAACAAATATATTAATCATCCCTATCATGAATGACTTCTGGTGGCACCATTTTTGCGAGGTAGTTGTAGAAGAAAATTACATTTTCTAGGTTGTAACTAGCTACAAGTTGACTCCAAAAGAGAATTTCTTTTAATATTAAGTTTCTAATTTTCTCAAAAAAAAAAATTGTAATGGATTCTCCACAATTTTTTATTTCATGAGAGATTATTTGTTTTCTTGATTGGGTCATTTCCTATTTTTGGTAAGTCATTCTTCATAGTTAATTAGACTATTTTTATATGCAAATCAACTTAGGGTAGCATAGAATTTGATGCTTTAAAAATATATAAATCAGTTTTTTGTTAATAATAATTTATACTTAGAGATTAAGCTCAAAATTATTGACATCAATAATGGAATCAATCTTACTCCTTCTGGACTTGATAATTAGATCCCATTTCAAAGATGTTTCTATAGTATAACTATTCCTTATTTAGCATGTTGAGTGTAAATACACTTAAAATTTACTTGACCTAACTAATAAAAGTTAGAGTGATTTTGTTATTTTATTACTTTTATTTTTTGGTTGGTAATAATGGGATATTTAAATTAAATGTAATCTATTCAGATCCTTGTAGCATGAGAATTAGGTTTGAAGAACCAAGTCTTTTATGACATTACAATGATTAATATGATTATTGCATATACATGAGTTTAATTGTATTTTTTTATGTGAATACTTCTTGAAAAATGTATTTAATATCATTTGCTTCTTTATTAATTTTATCAATTAATTATAGGATAATATCTTATTGTATAGGTGGGTGATGTAAGTATGAGTCTAACTATCATAGATTTACTTATGTTGTAAAATAAATATACTTTTATTGCTCTACCTTGACAAAACATGAAAGTTGTCATGGTGTTGTTTAAATTTCAAGCCAAAATATTTAATAGTTGGAAGGTGACTTAATCAAAATTATGTTGACCATTTTTGTTGACATTTTTATGTAGTTCTAGTGGTAAAGATTTTTTTTAAAATAAATGTTACATGCATTGGGTGTAGTAAACTATGGAATAATAATAATTTTTCCTTCTCTCTTTTGGAGTAAGAGTTATAAGTTGTGATGATTTCATTATTGATAAATGAAATTTCACTCATGTAGAGTGTAAATGTATATGAGGTTGATCTAAATTTAAAAGGAACTATCTTAGTGTAGTTCCTTTCTATAAGTAATAAATTTATAAAAAATCAATATTTTATGTATCCCAAATAAATATGAAAGACAAATTTTATAAAACTCTTAATCTATGTCATGATTTATGATAATTTCTCAATTCTTATTATCTTATCATTGTAAAGTCCATGAGATATTTTTATGTTGGGTATCATAACATGTAAGGGTGATTTAAAAACCTAATTAATATTATTAAATAGGTGCCTTTGTCAAGCTACATCATTTTATTATATATTAGAAGAGATAGATGGTCTTAGTATCCTTATAATAACTCTTATCTTGGTAACAAAAGGTTACCCATTTATCCTAAATAAAACCAATAATTAAATGATAAATAAATACATTATTGAGAAATATATTGAAGCCTTGATAAATATTAATATGTATTATCAATCTCTTTATAATAACTATTGCTTCACCCCTCAAAGGTAAGGCAAAGGAATTCTACTCTCTTATGTAGTTTAATAGAATTGTCTATTAGCCTTGGGTAATATTATTTTTCATTACTAATTTCTAATCATGAGTAGTTTATAACTCAATTAAATTAATAATTTTTATATAAAATTTAATAAAGCAAAAATTCACTTATGGGAGATTTTATGTGCTTGATATGTTAAACAAGAGCTTGACAATATTCTAGTTTTACTAGGGAAAGCTTTGTAGTGGTAATTTCCAGCTACAAACAAACTAATATTTGTACCTGCTTGCCCTTCCTATTTTATAAGTATCACTTGAAAGTAATGTACTCTTATCATTAAATACACTTATTTTCCATTAACGTAGGAATTTACATTCAAGTACTCTATTAGAACTTTTTTTTATTCCCAACACAATTGGGAAAGAATTGATGTTTGGAATTTTTTTTGCATGGGTTGTTTGAGTTCATTTCATTAGGTATTTGAGCCTATGTTATAACATTTTTTTAGGAAATGTTTATCTAACTAGGGAAATATTAGTGTAATTTTCAGCTAAATTGTATATTTATAATAACAAGCTTGTTGTTTAACTATGATTAGAATGGAAAGTATTCTACTAGGTAGTCCTAAGGTTTTACATGACACTAGTTCACCTTGGAACCCCATGGGATATTAAAGTTTCCATAAGCATATTATGCTAATATACATGGCCTTTGTTGAATTTATCCTTAACTAATTCATATTGCATTAAGGTGGACTTGTTTTGACTACTAGTTGACCTATATGGGCAGGTCAATAGAAGTCAGTTTGATAAAAGTCTACTGTTATAGTTTTATAAACTTCCTCTTTCATATTTATTTGGGATACATAAAATATTGTTTTTTAATAAATTGTTTACTTATATAAAGTAAATACAATAAGACAATTCCTTTTCAATTTAGATCAACCTCATATAGATTTACACTCTACATGAGTGAAAGTTCATTTATCAATAATGAAAGCATCATAACTTATAACTCTTAATCGAAAAGAGATCAGGAAAAATTAAGATGATTCCATAGTTTACTACACCCAATGGGTGTAACATTTATTTAAAAATATGAAATAACCAATATAGGCATAATTACAAACAAGTTTTTAAGCATCCAAGGAATCACATTCTTTAATCCCTCAATAATTTATTTTCCACTAGACCTACATAAACATGTCAACAAAAAGGTCAACATAATTTTGATCAAGTCACCTTCCAACTATTAAATATTTTGGCTTGAAATTTAAACAACACCATGACAACTTTCAAATTTTGTCAAGGTAGACCAATAAAATTATATTAATTTTACAACATATGTAAATCTATGATAGTCAGACTCATACTTACATCACCCAGCTATATGATAAGATATTATCCCACAAGTTATTTATTCAATTAATAAAAAGTAAATGATATTAAATAATTTTTTCAAAAATAATTCACATAAAAACATACAATTCAACTCATGTATACACAATAATCATATTGATCATTGTAATGTCATACAACACTTGGTTCTTCAAACACAATTCTCATGCTACAAGGATCTGAATAAATTAAATTTACTTTAAGTATCCCATTCTTACCAAACAAAAAATTAAAGTAATAAAATAAAAAAAATTCTCTAACTTTTATTATTTAGGGCAAGGAAATTCTAAGCACCTTTACACTTAACAAGCTAAATAACGAGTAGTTATACTATAGAAGCATCTTGGAATCACATTATTTAATCCCTCAATAATTAATTTTCCACTAGACCTACATAAACATGTAAACAAAAGTGGTACAGTAATAATTTATTTAAATAAATCTTACACCCATTGGGTGTGGTAAACTATGGAATCATCTTAATTTTTACTTCTCTTTTGGATTAAGAGTTATAAGTTTTGATGCTTTCACTATTGATAAATGAAATTTCACTCATGTAGAGTGTAAATGTATATGAGGTTGATCTAAATTTAAAAGGAACTATCTTAGTGTAGTTCCTTTCTATAAGTAATAAATTTATAAAAAATCAATATTTTATGTATCCCAAATAAATATGAAAGACAAATTTTATAAAACTCTTAATCTATGTCATGATTTATGATAATTTCTCAATTCTTATTATCTTATCATTGTAAAGTCCATGAGATATTTTTATGTTGGGTATCATAACATGTAAGGGTGATTTAAAAACCTAATTAATATTATTAAATAGGTGCCTTTGTCAAGCTACATCATTTTATTATATATTAGAAGAGATAGATGGTCTTAGTATCCTTATAATAACTCTTATCTTGGTAACAAAAGGTTACCCATTTATCCTAAATAAAACCAATAATTAAATGATAAATAAATACATTATTGAGAAATATATTGAAGCCTTGATAAATATTAATATGTATTATCAACCTCTTTATTATAACTATTGCTTCACCCCTCAAATGTAAGGTAAAAGAATTATCCATTCTTATGTAGTTTAATGGAATTGTCTATTAGCCTTGGGTAATATTATTTCTCTTCAATAATTTATAATCATGAGTATTTTATAAATAAATTAAATTAATAATTTTTATAGAAAATTTAATAAGGAAAAAATTTACTTATGGGAGATTTTATGTGCTTGATATGTTAAACAAGAGCTTGACAATATTCTAGTTCTTCTAGGGAAACCTTTGTAGTGGTAATTTCCAGCTACAAACAGACTAATATTTTTACCTACAAGTCATTCCTATTTTTTAAGGATCAATTTAAAGGAATGAACTCTTATCATTAAATACACTTATTTTAAATTAACTTAGGAATTTCTATTCAATTAATTTATTATAAAAATTTTATTCCCGACACAATTGGGAAAGAATCCATGTTTGGAATTTTTTTTGCATGGGTTGTTTAAGTTCATTTAATTTCATATTTGAGCCTATGTTATAATATTTTTTAAGTAAATTTTTATTAAACTAAGGAAATATTAGTGTAATTTTTATCCAAATTGTGTATTGATAATAACAAACTTGTTGGTTAACTATGATTAGAATGTGAAGTATTCTACTAGGTAGTCCTAAGGTTTTAGATGACACTAGTTCACCTTGGAACCCCATAGGATATTAAAGTTTCCATAACCATATTATTATAATATCCATGGCCTTGGCTGAATTTATCCCTTACCTAATTCATATTGCATTAAGGTGGACCTTGTTTGACTACTAGTTGACTTGTATGGGTAGGTCAATAGAAGTCAGTTTGATAAAAGTCTACTGTTAGAATTAAAAAATGAGTACTTAGTATATATTAGTGATTTTCATGTGAAAAAAATATAATATTCTTAGGAAATTATTTCCTTTAAGTGACTAAGAGTGTGACTTATGCCTAGAAGACTGGTTGAGGAGAGAGTAACTAATTTACTTGAGTAAATCAACTATTTTTAGAATCTTCACTAGTAGGGGATTAATTTGAGATTTTTGGGTTTATAGGGATGAATGGTTATTGATTACCATTACCAATATATTGAATATGAAATAATAGGATTTTTTATGCATGAATACATTCTAATTGATCTTAATCATGCTACAATAAACAAAAGATACACCCACCATATTTATTGGTAGAATAATATCTATAGTTGATTGGATACATTCAAGTGCCTATGATACTAATGGTATTAATTATTTGCATGGAAATGAGTCCTAATTTAATTTTATTAATAATAAGTCACTGACTATTTATGAAGTCTTAAATTATGAATTAGGTAATTATATCTCATGTATGATCAACCTATGATTAATAGGCATGAATTTTGATTTATCTCAAATGATTTAAGAGGTAATCTCTTAGAAAAAACAATTAATTATTTATTTTATGTAACTATATTTTTTGGAAACCATAGCAATCAATTGTATGCCCTTTCTTGACTTTATGTGTTAGTTTAAGTGACTGCTTACAATGATGTAAATTTTGAAAACTATTGTGACTAGTGATTAGGGAGCACTATTTGGTCTAAAATGGTGGACTTGTAAGCAAGACCAAGAAGATTTTTTTGGTTGAAACACTATTATGGTGGCTGATTGTAACCACCATGTAACCTAAAAGTGAATAAGTGGTATTTCCTATAATATTGAGGTGTTGAAATCAATGAATTTTAACTAAAATTAATGACTGTGGGAGTATATAATTTCCATAATAATTATATGAATTTCACCCTAAGCCTTGGATGAATTCACCCTTCCCAAGGCCATGTTATGTAGAACAAGAAACACTAATAAACCATTGGATTATGTGGGTAGGCCAATTGGGGGACTAGTGATAAAATCTTTTTGTTGGAAAAAAAAGGATGAATGTTTGGTGTCTGATGATGTCTTGTTTAGATGAGTCCTCATATGATACTTGAGGTATGAAATCCTTGGGGGGACCGAGGGTGTGAATAAATCCTAAAGGGCCAAGTGGGGGTGAATATGACTAGCTTTCTTGGGTAATTTAGAATCTTTGGGGATCTCTTTTCATTAACATGTATCATGAGCCATCTAATCCATGTATATAGAATAATGGTCTTTATTGGAACACACCCTTATTTGGAATAAGGTGATTATAAATTTTAAATCCATGGAGCTAAGCATGTTGTAAAAAAAATTAAGGGTTCTATTAACCATCTTTGGAATCAAAAAATTGTTGGGGTTTGGTACTCTTAACAACATTAATGATTAGTATGGGTAGAATTTTAATGACATTTTATTATAATGAATTAAATACTCTAGTTTGATATGAGTTAAAATACACAAATTATTAAGTTGATATAAAACTCTTATGATGAGTGTCCTTTAGTTGAGTAAAACATCTCAATATGTATAAGATTCCCATGGTTGGATAAGGCTCTTCCAAGGCCGATTCACCTTTTAGAGACATGGAATCAAGTTATGGTGAGAACAGTAACTAGATCTTGCATGGATATGGTTATCTATGATTAGTGACTATGTATGCAAGTTTTTTTGATTAATTTTCAACAAAAATTTAATATGGAATTAGAAATGGTGATTTTGTCATGTCCCCTTTTTCATGGACATTGACAGTCTTGATGATTAGCTTATTATACGACCTTCGTAGGCTAATAGTATGGATAGAGGGTCATAATGGAGCTTGGATTGACTTTGATTCATAGGATTTCTACATTTGATTTTCATTCAGGTTATTTCAGACATATTTGGCCAGGGCTCCTACTTTTTAGGGATATTTGATATGCAGCAGAGCACCTTTATTATGGTATGGTTATGTGCAGAATCACTCCCTGATTCACTAGCTTCGATCGGTTCGTCGATCCGACATGTATTGAGGGAGATATTAATATTTGATTGATTTAATCAAATATTAATTATTTAGCCTATTTTTAATTAGAAACCCTAATTCTAATTTAAGAAACCCTAATTAGGGAAAGCATATCTTTTTGAGGGTATAAGGGTTTCACATGGAGGCCATTATTGATTATGCATAGATTATTGATTATTGAAAATTGAAGAAATTCTTCTGTGAAGACTGAGCCAAGGGTTCCAAGATTCCATTGCAGTGGAGAACGTTTCCTCTTCATTGTGTGTGATTTAGAGGCTGTGAGATATCAGCTGATTTATTACCAAATTGAGAGATAACTTCATCCAGAAGTTATCACAGAATTCCAGGGTTGAGAGATAACTTCACTCAGAAGTTATCACAGTATTACAGGTATTTATTTTATTAGTTTTGATTCAATAAATTATACAGATAGAAATATTCTGTATTAGAATAGTATATCTTCAGATCAGGGTGTTCAGCAATCAGGGGTTAAGAACAAACAGGTTGGTGGCCGTACTAAATCCATACAGGTCCGTTCAGATCAGCTCAGGGACCAACCTCGGTAGATAGAGGGCTACAGTGACCGACATCGGTCGACTGAAGACCGACATCGGCAAAAATCCGATCGACAGGGACCGACGTCGGTGATATATCGACTGACGACGGCATCTGTGTGTCGACACAGAAAATCTGAGACTTCCAGAATTGTAATTTTATTCCCAGTTTGCACGAATTCAGGGTTTTAAGACCTCATCTGTAATATTTTTTGGTTGGCATAAGAAAGGACATCTATTGTAATCAGCTAGATGAATGATAAGATCTGTGATTTGTTTATGCATGTTTGAATCTTGTTTGCAAATTGTATCCTGTTTAGAGCTTTATGTGTTTATATATTCCCTGTTTGAAAGGGGATATTACAGTTGATCAGAGCTTTTGTGTAGATAAGAGAGCCCCTAAGTAAGGGACATCACAGTGGTATCAGAGCTTTTGTCTTTGGTATCAGAGTTTTGTGTCTTTCATATATCCCTATTAGAAGGGGACATCATAGTGGTATCAGAGCTTTAGAGTTTATATATTCCCTATTGGTTGGGGATATCACAGATTTTGAAGCACTATTTGGTCTCAATGTCATATAAACAATAGGTAGTCTAATGAGGTTATTGGACTCTTACATATGACCAGTAAATGTACTTATGTTGTGATGTGAGAATACCCATAGAAAGAGTTAATAATACATATAAACAATCAAATGTGTTCCCTATCCTATGTGGTTCCTTGATGTATGTAAACCCATTCATGATATGTTAAAGTAAACAACCATGTGAACCTTATAGTTGCTCCATGTTTTCAACATTGTTGTATGATTATTTCATATATATGTTGTGGAATAATAATGATATATTATTTTTAAACCCATGTAACTTTTTAAGGTTAATAAATTATTTGTGTATCATAACTTCCACTCTTAAAATTAATTCTACTAATCAAAAAAAAATCTGCAAAGGTATAGTGTTATATTATGTGATGTCACCCTACATTATTTCTCTAGTAATGATAATTGATTCATTTAAAAGGTTTAGGTTAGAGTATCACTACAATACACATTGATTTATACTAGATACAGGTTAGTAAGGGGAACCTCTTGTAGGCTAAAAACCCACTTTTCCCCTTTACATGAGATAACTGCCAAATTAGTTTGGGTGTGTATACCATGAGTGTCATAAGTTGGCTATGGGATCTTCTTGAATAAGGTTAAAATTGTGGATTAAGTGTTCCTTTAACCAAATCTTAAAGGTTTTTTTAAAAATAAACCTTTTAGAATTTCCTTGATGTAACCTTGTGAAACAGTAATGGGACCTATAAGTTAGTTTTTATGAAAACAATAGCAAGGTTGTACTTGCTAAAATACAGGCACGCTTTGGATTATAAATGTAAACATGTTGTTAATGAGGTAATCTCTTTTTACCTATGGTAATATTATATAATTAATATTCTAATTTGTTTAAAGTATGACAATAATGTATGCTTATGCTTATAAGCATCAATGTAAATTTTTGATTAAGTAGTTTATGAATTTTAGAATGTTGCCAAGAGGTAGTGTAGAATGATGGTGGGATTAGGATCCCTATAACCATCATGTGAGATCATAAAATTAGTGGATATAATGATAAAAGACCTTTATGGATTGATGTGAATGCCTAGGATAGCCTCTCCAATGTTTGGTGTGGTTTATGCAGGATGTTGCACTAACCCATAAATGATGTAATTATAGCAATCATAGTGGTATGGTTTGTTATTGATGATGTCATTATAGGATTAATGACAAAAATTTATGCATAATGCATAATAAAAAATGATGTAAATATCACATAATAAGATGGTTACTATAATAATCCACATTTTTTGGTGAATGTTATTAGGATATGTGTATGAAATGACTAATTTTTGTAGAAAATGCCACATTTAAATGTGGAATATGATCTAATTTAGCTATTTTGTGTAAAATCAACTCCTATTATAAAATTATTGATTAGTAATTAGAACTGTAATAAATATATACTTTTTTGGTAATAAATTCCACAAAATTCTAATGTATTTGATTACATGTCCATATTTTGATGGAAATTTGAGCATGAATTATTGTAATTTTAGGAATTTTGTTTTTTATTTATGAACCTTTTTGGTGATTTAAACCTATAAGGGAAATTAAAGAATATATTCTTGGAGTAACAATAAATCATATTTCCACTTTACCTTATAAGGTATCAGGATGGTACCTCTTTAAGGGAGGGAGGATATCATATCCCCTACCCAATTGGTAAAGTGTCAAGGCAACATTGAATGACTCAAATGGAAATCCAAATCATACGTGAATAGGAGGTAATATGGGAAAACCCTATTCCTTTTAATTTTATGTTTTTTTCATCCAAACTAGGAAGCTCTTTTGGGTAAATAATTATAGCACTAGCAAAATAAGAAATGCATGTTAAAATCTTAAATATCCCTGTATTTATATAAAAAATCAAACATATAAATCCATGCCTAAGTTTTGATGTCAAATTGAATGTGAAATTTTTTATTAATACTTAGAAATTCATTTCCATTTTTTTTATTTTATAAACCCCCAAGGTGGAGGAGAACACATTCTTTGGGAAACTCAACCTTTTGGGAAAGGAGAGTTGTGAGCCATATTAGAGGTATACCACCATTTATTTCATTTGGGTAGTTTGGGGACATTGGGGGTTCTTAGAGAAGATAAAGGGTAATGTAAGGGTGTTGAGTAATAATAATATAGGAGTATGGTACCTAGATTGTAGGGTAAGGAAAGATATGCTTAAAATCTAGGACAAAATTCCAAGCAAGTCACCCTTTCTATATTAAAAATTATTGCATACCATTTTTATAGTAATATGGGTAGTTATTTATTGTCCTTTCTAGGATATAAGCCTAGATATATAGGAATAAACTTGAATATTTTATTTTCTAGATCAACAAGGGAAATTATTTTCTAGGGTTTAAAATTTTGGATTGATATATTTATGTCCTAACTAAAAACAATGTTGTAAAAATGATTTCACCATTAGCTTGATTACAAGATTTGGTTTCATTTTGTATTTTTTGAAATGCTTAGTTTCCATTAAAGGGTGTATGTTTTACTTGTTATTTTTAACACAAGAAAAAATAAGAATTTGAATTGAATTAAATATAGGTTATTTAAATTGCCCTGATTGATTTATATCATCTCCTTTAATGTGCTTGAATTGTGAGAATAACTCTCAATTGGAGTTTGTACCAAATATTTAATGTGTTTTAAATTGTGAGAATAAGGTTTTTGTTTATAATGGATGAGTAGTATATGGATTCTTTTGGGTTTCCAGGCATATTTATATTTTAATTTATTAACTTGGGTTTTTGTATAATTTCACCTAGTTAGTCTTCAAATCATTATCTTTCCAACTATTGGCACCATGGCCAAGCTTATGTATTGTATTTGATTAAATGGATTTTAAATCCCTTATTTAATTGATACTTAATAGTTATTATAAACTATATGTTTTCTTGAAATAAAATTTTAGTTACTCTTAGTCAAAATCTGATTAGGGATGTTATTTTATTTTCCTATGTAATGTATAGCTCCATTTTGGGTTTAGTGTAATGTGTACCAACATAATAAATTTCTAGGATGAATAAGTAGTGTTTTATCTATTTATAAGATTGAACTAGGGTCTTTATTATATTTAACTCAGATGGTCTATAATCAATTATTCCTTATTAAAGAGGACTCATGGGCTATAAGTGATAAAAAATGATCTATATTTTGAAGTCATTAAATTACAATATGATCATTATCATGATGACAAGCTCATTGAAATATTTCTAGTTCATTTCATAGTTTGAAAAATGGTGTCTATATACATTAAATATTACATGTTTAAGATTAAATAGGGAAAAAACATGATTTGGATAGAACCTCTAGTAGGACAATGACAAGTGGTGAATGGTGAGTGTACCACATGGTGGGTCCTCAAGCCACCATGTGGCTTGCCACCACATTATTCCTCCATAAGCTAAAAATATTTTTTCATCTCGAGTCCATGTTAGAATATAGACCCAAGTTGGTTAGCAAGTAGAGTTTCAATGCAAACCTGAGTCAAGATAGAGAGCCCAACTTCCAACTAGGATTGAGTTGGGATGGATAAGCCTAACCCTAATCCAAAAAACGTAGATGGGATCCAAGTTAACATACAGCAGCTTCAATATTTACCTCAAATGGAAACCCAAATGAAACACAATGGTTTGAGACTATTTTTGTCCCAAAATTATGAATCCTAAGCCTGGAACCCAAGCATAAAACTTGAGCATGATTTCCACATGACTTCCACTAGTTCTAATGAAACTTACATATGCCTTAATAAGTTTTCATGATGGATAAAAAAACATGGAATTTAACATGATTGAAGGTTCCAAATCCATAGTTTTTTGATGCACATAGATGGGTAAACATCTAAAGTGGCCTGAGGACCAATCACGATGGTGAATGAGAGTCAATTTTAAGACTCATAGTGAAAGCCCATGAGAAATATGGGACTAAAATATTATCCTAAAAGCATAGTCAAGGGTATTTGAACCCTCCCATTTTCGATAAAAGGATAGTGACTAAACTATAACCCCCAAGAGCCTAAGTAGTATATAAAGGGATTGAGTTTCATTTTATAACCAAGCTTTGTTCATTTTGCAAAGTAAAGAGTGAAGATTCAAACTAAAGTCACCAAGTAAAAGGTTAAGGTGCCTAACCAATATACCATAGACATTATAATAAATGTAAAATGAGCTTTGTTTTATTTAAACAACATTCAAAATCCAATAGCCATTGAAAAGGCTAAGAGCTAGAAAGTTATTTTGAGTTATAGAAGGATTTCATAGAAAAATTTAGAGAAAGTCCAAAAAGAGACTAGCAGTATTTTTGCATGAAGAAAAACTTTATAGTTGTTCACTTATCATTTTAGAAATGTTTGTAAGTACTTTTCAAACATTTTTTATAATATATATTAGCCAATATATGACCCAAAGATATAGGCCATAGTGCCAAACTCTATTATCAATTGGGTGTTGAATTTATTGATTTTTTTTGGTAATTTTTTGTTACAATTTAATTAGTAAGTCATATATATATTTATTTCATAAGTTATTATAAAATCAAAATTATATTGCACAAGCATAATATTGGTTAAGTTTACAGATCAGTAAGATCTTATTTAATTTATTAATTTGTTTAGATATTAGAGTAACTATTGGTTTTAATCTCATAGAGTTTTATGAGGCTGATTTGTAGTTTATGGATGAATGTTTTTATTTTATTTTAATATTTATACTAGATAAAATATGTTTATTAATTAAATTATTAAATATTTGCCTATGTATTGAGGATTTGTCATAGTTTGAGGTATTTTTATGGGTTATACATTGCTAAAAATGTTGTCATTATATGTATATGTCTTACCTTTTGTATACTTTCCTCGTGAGATGTGAAAGATACTAATAATATGCATATTTAGATGTTTAGACCACTTATAACCAAATACCATTTAGTTGTTAGACATAATACTATTATATTTGATTTTGGATGGTATGAATGGTTGGAATATCAACCTAGATCAACCTGAATAACAATGTTAAATAAATACCTAAACATTTAATAGATTAAAAATAAGAGTTGGAACATATTATTTTACCATTTTGTAAATATAAATAATAATTATATTAATCCTCCCTAACATGAATAAATTTTTTTGGAAGCATTTTTGGGAGGTAGTTGCAGAAGAAAACTACATTTTCTAGGTTGCAACTAGTTACAAGTTAGCTTTGAAAGAGACTTTCTTTTTCTAGCAGGTTCACAATTTTATTAAAACTAAATTTTGTAATGGATTCTCCCTAGATTTATATTTCATAAGATATTATTATATTATTCTTATTGGGTTATTTCCTCTTTTTAGTAAGTCATTTTTCTTAGTTGATTATGTTTTTTTAATGCGTAAATCAGCTCAAAGCAACCTAGAAGTTGAATCTTTAAAAATATATTGACTCCCTAGTTTTTTTTTTATTAATGTTAAAGTGGGTATTTTTTTGAACTAGGGTCCCTAAACTCTAGGAGAGGATTCAATATAAAAGATACAAAAGGCTAAACCAACCCAATAGAGAAACAAAAAATAACATAGATTAAAAACTAGCCCCAATATAGCCCCAATACAACCCAAAAGCTACCTAAGAATGATATTACTCCATAATCCAAGATACTTCCTCCCAAAATGCCTTCATTTTGTTAATATTCATATCTATCTATGCCAATAAACTTTCATAGTCTATATTATGCTAGACACTACTGCTTTGGCCCTTTCTGTCCTTACCTTTTCTAATATAGCTAGGGTTGAACAAATATATAATGTGAGCCCTAAGTTTTTCCATGTTTTAAATACCTTCATTCATTTCAGCCTTATTTTAATTAAAAAAATTATCTTATTATGTATATTCTCATTAGCATGCTCAAGAAGATCCACTCTGAAACTCATACTCTGAATCTAGATGTCCTCCTCTCTCTCAACCAAAGTTTTAGATAACTTATCATTATCCTATTTAAGGACATTCATCTTAATCTTTATGATCATCATTTTCTACATGAACCACCTCATAAGATATTTTTGAAGATAAATTTCTTTAACCATTTTATCTATGTTTTCCTTTCTTTTTGAAGGAGTTAAGAAGCTAATTAAAATCCTCATTTTTTTCCTTATGAACCTATGATGGCTCCCCTTTCTCTATTGATGTCATTTCCTTCTTCTCTTTATTTTTATCTAGCTTAGGCTAAGCATTATCCTGATCTCTAATATTCTCACGCTTATTGCTAATTTCATCCAAATTTGTGTTTAATCCATCCATGTTAAATATTTTCACTCCCCTCTCTTGACCCACATATCCTAAAATCTCTTGTGCCCCTATTTCTCAATAATTTTTTTTAATATAGTGTGTTTAGAAGCACCTCTAAGTCTATTTTTGATATTATCTTGATCCTTGCTATCTTCTTCCCCTTTCTTGTTAATTTCCTTTTTGATGACATATTTCTTACTACCCAAAGCCCTACTTGGACTCCTTGGATTTAATCTAGACATTATTTATATTCCTTATATCCATCAACCCTTAAAATTTATAATTGTTTCTAAGGTAAATCTCACATGATTTTACTCATACCTTAAAAATATTTAATTATAAGGAAGATTACCCCCTCATGTATTGGGATAGAGAAAATATTATTTTTCAATTTCAAAATAGAGGTCTCCATGGATTTAAAAATGAATAAAGGAAAACTAAAATCTATCACATTTCTAAATTAATTGAGCTTTTTGAACATAGACCATCTCACCACATTGTATCTACCCTCTAGATTAATATATTGAATAAGGTGAGAGGCTACCTTAGAAAAAGGGTTGGGAGTGGATTACCTATTGAATCCATTATGGTGCTACTCCAAATACTCACCTTATTATAGGAAATCCTCTTTATCTATCTTGAATTTTTTAAGGGTGTAATATCTCTTGGTCTCTTCAATGGCAAGACATATTACATGAGAAATAAGCTCCTTTATGATATTGAGCATGATTGTATCGATGGTAACATACCTATCCTCATAGGCCTTAACACACATGATATAAATATGTCTTTCAAAATCTTAAACCCCCAACTTGTAGGGCATTTCAAACTCTATGGTTTTTCCTAAATTCTAGTTGAAGCTTGGGTTCAATCTTATTTAGTATGCCCATGACATTATTCTTTAAAGCATACCAATTTATCTTGCCTTTTCTACCCTCTTTGTGTTCACATTCTATCCAATTAGGGTTGTGTCCATGAGATAATCTATGGACTACTTTAATTTCATTTTCCCTTTTTATAAAATTCTTCCTAGAAATGTTGAATTTGGACTCATGGGGCCTTAATCCCTAATTCCTAACATACAAATTTACATCCCCCTAGGCATTAGGGAAAACATAAATATGATAAGAGTTATTAGAATTATTTTTACCTTCATTGGTAACTCTTAATATAAAATCCATAGGGAGGTCATCATGTCATAACCAAGTTTTGAGACCAACATTGTTGTCTTCCCAATTTAAAAACCACTCTACAATCCCATTACCTTCTCTATAAATGTGTTGGATATGTACCTATTGAAATGAATTAAAAATTTCTCTATCTTCATCAAGGACATGTTCAATTGAATATCTTATGTGTTTTTTTCCATTTAAGCAATTTATGTTGTTCAAGGAGTCACCCTCCACCAGTAGATTTTGAACATTTATTTGTTTAGCCAACTAATTTTCTTTAGAGATGCTAAAGATTCAACCCAATGATTAGTATCCATACCCATATATCCCACATAATCTATAATTATTTACCATTTAGGAAATCTAATGATACCTCCACCCCATACAATTCATAGATTCCCCTTTGATACTCTATTAAAGTTTAGCTTCATCTAGCCCTTGGGTGGAGGTTTCCACTTTGTTCTATTTATAACTTTATCCTTAGGGTCAGGTTTCCCTAAAGTAGCAATGTTTATTTTCCAATTTTGAGTTGGGATCTATTCATAATGATTAATATATTTTATTTTTTTATTTGAATAGACCTATAGTTTTCCTTGATAAACATAAAAAATCTTTTAGATATAACCTTGTTATTGCACTTCTTATCTCTAAAGATTTTGTTGTTTTTTTCTCCCCATATACCCCAAAAAATATGTGGTAGGGTTAGATTAAATATATATTTGAGATGATAATTTTGGAATGGAAATCTCTAAGGAATACATAATTCCATGAGAGAACTAGGTTTCACCCATGGGATATTGAATTTTTCCATGAAGAAACTCTAAACCTTCTATGTAAAAGAACAATTTAAAAGAAGATGAAAAATAGTTTCATTTTACTCTTCACACAACACACATCTATTAATGATGATGCATCCTCTTTTTCTCAGGTTATCAACCATCAAAATCTTGGTTTGGATGGTAACCTAGATGAAAAAGCAAACTTTTAGGGTAAGGAATTTATTCCACACCCTTTTCTATCTTACCATAATTTCATATTCCTAAGATAGGAGATCATAGCATGCTTTGACATTATTTTGGCCATAAAAATAATCCTTACACACCAACTTATTTTATTTTTCCACCCCTAGACTATTAATGATGTGTAGAATGTTATTAAGCTCATTTAACTTTAGCTGATCATTTTCATTGATGACTTCTAAACTTATATCTTTCTAGTGTTTAAAGCCCTCCCTTATTTCCAGTAATCCACCACATTATCTCCATATTTTTTATTCATATTATCCTATATGTGTAGTAAAATATCCCTCTAGAGTGGAATCACTTCCATACACCATTTATCCTTTCAAAAATTTATTTTCCTATCATCACCTAATTGCCAATTGAAACCTTCGAAAATTAAGTCTTTATTCTCAGTTAGAAAATTCCAAATGTGTGACCCTAGTTTTTTTGTTAATAATAATTTATAATTCAATATTAACCTCATAAGTATTGATATAAATATTTTAATCAACCTTCCTCCTTCTAATGTTAATATTTAGATCCCATTTTTGAGATTATTTTGTATCAAAATTGCTCCTTGTTTAACCTATTGAGTGTAAATACAGTTGGAATTGTCTTAACCTAACTAATCAAAGTTAGAGTGATTTTGTTATTTTATTATTTTTATGTTTTTTTTGGTAGGAATTGGATATTAAAATTAATTTTAATTAATTTTTATCCTTTTATCATGAAAATTGGGTTTGAAGAACCAAGTGTTGTATGACATTACAACTATCAGTATGATAATTGTATATACATGAGTTGAAATGTATTTTTTTTTGTGAACAATTATTTGAAAAGGTGTTTACTAACAACCACTATTTAATTAAGTTAATAAATTATTTGTGGGTATTATATATTATCATATAGATGGTTAATGTAAGTATGAGTCTAGTTATCATAGATTTACTTATGTTGTAAATAAATCTATGTTTGTTGCTCTATCTTGGTGAAATATGAAAGATATCATGGTGTTGTTTAAATTGTATGATATAATATTTAATAGGTGGAAGGTGAATTATTCAAAAATGTGTCTACCATTTTTACTGACATGTTAGTGTAGGTCTAGTGGTAAATAAATTATTGAGGGATTAATGAATGTGATTCATTGGATGCTTAAAACCTTATTTACAACTATGTCTGGATTGGTTATTTCATATTTTGAAATTAGTGTTACACCCATTAGGTGTAGTAAACTATGGAATCATTATAATTTTTCCTTATCTCTTTTGGAGTAAGATTTATAAGTTATGATACTTTCATTATTAATAAATTAACTTTCACTCATGTAGTATATGAATGTATAAGAGGTTGATCTAAATTGAAAAGGTAATGTCTTAGTGTGGTTCCTTGTTATACAGAATGAATTTATATAAACATGTAATATTTTATGTATCTCAAATAAATATGAAAGATGATGTTTATAAAACTCTTAATCTATGTCATAAATAATGACAATTGCTCAACTCTTGCTATTTTATTAGTGTAAAGGCCATGGGATCTTTTTGTGTTAGTT
Organism: Torreya grandis; assembly: GCA_037957365.1. Classification (NCBI taxonomy): domain Eukaryota; kingdom Viridiplantae; phylum Streptophyta; class Pinopsida; order Cupressales; family Taxaceae; genus Torreya; species Torreya grandis. The sequence goes on along the minus strand of JARHVA010006697.1, from coordinate 128,734 downwards.
CTCATACCATGTAAGGATGATTTAAGGACTTACTTCATATTATTGAATAGGTGGATTTTTCAAGTTACACTATTTTATTATATATTAGAAGAGACATATTGTCTTAATCTCATTATAAGAATTCTTATCTTGGTATCGAAAAGGTTACCCATTTAGCCTAAGTAAATCAATAATTAAAGGATAACTAAATTCATTATTAAGAAAGATATTGAAGCCTTGATAAATATTAATATGTATTATAAACTTCTTTATCATAACTTATGCTTCACCAATAAAATTTAAGGAAAAGTATTTCTCCTCTCTTTTGTAAGTTAATGAAGTTGCCTATTAGCATCGGGTAATATGATCTTGTAGCAGTAATTTCCAGTCACGAGAAGTTTATAACTAAAGTAAAGTAATTATTTTTATATAAACATGTATAAGGCAAAAATTAAATTATGGGAGATTTTATGTGCTTGATATGTTAAATAAGAGCTTGGAAATATTCTAGGTTTACTAAGGAAACCTTTATAGTGGCAATTTGTAATTGTTATCAAACCAAGATTTGTACCTATATGTCATTTATATTTTGTAAGTATCACTTGCAAGGATTGCACTAATATAATTTAAAACTCTTAATTTAAATTAAATTAGGACTTTAAATTCAAGTAATATATTGGAACTTATTTAGTGCCAACACAAATAGGAAATAATTGATGTTTGGAATTTTATTTTTGTAGTCTATTTGGGTTTATTGTAGGTAATCATAGAAATTTTAGACTATATTGACATTAGTCACTATGAGCTATATTATGTTATGGTAAATATTCTATAGTATCTAAAATATATTATGATACATACAAATGAAAAAATAAAAGAGGAAAATATAACTAGTGAGAAATATTAGGATGGGGCCCTAAGAAAAACTATCATACAATCATAGATGTTTCTTACAGACCATGAGAGACTAAGACAACTCTAAAAAAATGGAGTTAGGATCTAAGTATAAGATAAATTTAGTTGTGGGGGCCTTAGATAAGAAAAAATTCAAAAAATATAAAGAACTATAATAATAAATTATTCAACAACATAATCTAATAAAACATGAATTGGAAGCAGAAACCAAAAAGATCTGGTAAATTATAAGGTCAACAACTCAAAAGGATATAAAACTATTGGATAAGGAAAAATTAGATAAGGAAGAGGTATCAAATAAAAATATATTAAAAAAATCATATTAGAAGAAGAAAACATCCAAATAAATAAAAACTAGGAGAATATTAAGGAAGGAATAGGGGTAAAAAAGGGTAGAAGAGGAAATACAAAAAAAATTGAAGAAGAATAAGAAGAGGAGAATAAAAATAAATAATAGTAGCCAATGACATGTTGGTGAGTTGGTTAATTGGCTTGGTAGTTTCAAGCCCCACCCATGTTTAAATCTTAAGAAATGCATATGAGGCTAGTTGTAGCCATTGGTTATATTCTCAGGGTTGTTAATTGTTATTGGTTATTATTGAGGCCATTACTGGCCATTTTTTGTAAAATATGGTATACATCTAGTAATATTTAGTATAAAATTGGTATTTATGTGGTTAATAAATAATATGAGAATCCAAACCCTTGATTATGTCTCATACTAGTCCACATTCTAGTAAAAAATTATTATCTAGGCAAAAAAAGAAAAAAAAGAATATAAGGAAAAAAATGAAGAAAAAAATTAAATAAGAGGAGGAAGGAAAAACACAATAAGAACATAAAATAAATTTAGAAGAGAAAAAAATAAAAATTTTGTGAAACAAAAAGAGGAAGAGGATAAATAGAAACATAAAATAGAACATAAGAATACACTACAAGAGAAATAAGATCCATAGGAGAAAGGAAATGAAGAAGTAGGTATCTCAAGTGTTGAAGATAACACCTAGATTGGCACACAAAATACCATAATTATAATGGGTTTAGGCCAGAGAATCATAAAAATTCCTATGGATCGATTGTCAGAGATCAAGATAGAATTAACAAAGCATAAAAAAAATACTTCCACCATCTTAATTATATTAAGTGTCCTTCATCTTGATAATAGAGGAAAGAATATGGGAGATTTATATAATATAACACCTATATAAAAATCAATTTTGTGAGAGATGTTTATCCAACATTATAGAATGGATTATATCAAAAACTGTGTTGATATGGAGGGATTATTAAGAAAATTTTATCTACCATGACCACCACAAGACCATAATTTGTTCTAGATAGAACTCTACCAATAGAACAATTGGTGGATATAGTGTAAAACTTAATTATCCCTATAATAACTATGGTAGGTAAAATCCTCATAAAATTGGAGTATAGATAAGAGTATAATTAAAAACTATTAGGGCCAATTATAGTAGGAAATTAGGCTAATAGAACAAAGTACTGGTCATAATTAGAGAAATTGAATGGAAAATTAGAAGATGTATCCACCTATTTTTCATACTCACTTAGTTGGCCTACATGGAAAAATGATAATAAAATTGAGTTGGGGAAAATGGAAAAATAGTTTAGTGCAACCTTAACTAGATTTGGATCTCAGCACATACCTTTAATATAATAATGCAAGAAGATAATATCCTTACATGATAATTAGAAGGACAAAGGTTTAAAATTTAGGGAAATATTTTCAAGATTTTCTATTAGTCAAATACCAAATTTTAGGTACAACAAAGATGATTCCATTACCACAACATAACAATTATCTAGGATGATAGAATCAAGGATTTTATTAATTGGGTGTTATAGTAAGAAATAAATATGTATGAATAAAAAGGATCACATAATTAGAGAAAGATCATGTCTCACATAAACATGACTATTGATTTATGATCTATTGTCTTAGTATTTATATTACAACATTGTAATCGATAATATATAAAATAAAAGAGATGAGATATAAAGATGACTTATAAGAGGTCATATAGAATAGTAACCTATGTAATTTCTTAAGGAATTATAGAGTAAAGAGTATACGAACTATTTTATTATGAGTTTATAATAAATATATATTAAAGAGAAAAGTTAGAGTAGAAAATATTGTGTTTTATGCATTATGTATGGGTTACTATGAATATAATCACTACTTATTTTAATGTGAATTTCAATTATTATAATCAATACAAACCCTTGGGATACATTAATCCAATTAAATTTAACCTCTTCAACATTAAAATATCTATAGCCAACATATTTATATTTTATGTGAACATAGATGAAAATGAGATAGAGAGGTAAGATGGAAGGAGACTCAAAGGAGGCTATAATAATATAAGTTGTATGACGAAATAGTATTCAAACATATCTCATAATTTATCATGAGGTAATGCCACCCCATTCTTAACTACACTCCTTAGGATGTGTACTTATGGAGATTCATGCACATGATGATAAGTCTCTATAAGAGAAACCATTAGTAAAGGGATTAATATGAAAAATATAAAGTGTATATTTACCATAGTATACATTGAATTTATAGTGAGTCTAACTATGGAATTTGAGCCTCAACTAGGATAGGGGAATTATCAAATGATATGTTCATGTATTTTGGTGTGATTTAAATTTTGAAATATGTTTTTCCTTTTTAACTCCTTTTTATTGAGATTTTATTATGATATCGTGGCTTTTGAATTTTGAGTATTTTTATATTTTCCTTCTCATGGATATAAAATACTAATAATAAGTACTTAAAATGAATAATATAAGAGGACCTACACTTATACTCTAAATAAGATAAATTTAGAGTAAGAATCTTAAATAATCCTATAATTTAACCCTAAAAGAGATTAAAATATTAAAACCATCATTGATGTGCCCAAAAGGAGGTTAACAAAATGAAAGATAGATATGAACATGAGAATTATTGGGTTTCCCCAATAACAAAAAATATATAAAAGGAGATGATACAATGATATACAAGTCTAAGACAATTATCATAAGATATGGTATAATGTGGATGAGAAAATGTAGCTAGATTGTATTAGTTTTTCCATTGGATAATATAACTAACTCTAAATGACAAAACACCACTCTTGACCATTTCATTATCATTTTATGAAACACCTAGCCAAGGTTGAAAGCATAAGTAGGAGAAAAAAAAATAATATAGCATGCACAATTGTGAGAAGGGTGTGTTTGTATTCACCAATGTATTACCACGGAAATCCCAAAATAAATTCTGAGGTGAAAACACAAGTGTCACAAAGGATTTCCAAAGGTAAAATAAGGGAAACAAAAATTCTAGGAAGGTGGAAAATGGAGTGAGAAGCCCAATGACAAAGGTAATAAGGTAGTAAAAATATTATTAATGGAAAATATGATAAATTTTGAGAATTTTTGAGGTCCTATTTTTATTCCCTAAGGTCTTACCATGTAAATCAAAAACTAAAAATCTAAGAGGCCTAAAAACAATGGAGATGACATGAAAAAAATAAGGGTGTTAGAAAAGGATGAGAGATCCTAGAGTAAATGTTAAGGTAGATGATAAAAAACCTAGAGGTGTATATAAATGAAGCTAAAATATACCCTCAAAGGGTTAGAGAAAAACTTGTTAAAAGATATAATATAAATTATGAATTAAATGTATAATGAAGTGCAAGAAAGAGTAATATATATTTAACAACGTACATTCACAAAAATAGAGTATTTGTCTTGGAATATTTCTTGAAGTTGAATTTGTGAGTATTTAATGCATGAAAGGTTCTTGAAATGTCTCATTAGGAGTGTGAAAGGTTTAAAATATAAAATCATCATAAGGTATCCTCAAGGTTAAATAAATATAATGGTGGAGATCATAAGATACCCCCAAAGTGTGCATTAAGGTAAGGATGGAAATAAAAATATGACTTAAAGTTTGAACTAAGACAAGGGTAGACATCATAAGATGCCCCAACATATGACATAAGAAAAGGATGGGAATTTTAAGATGCCTTAACATGTGATTTATTGTAAGATTGGATTTAATATCATGCTTAATATCAACCTCAAGATTAACATAATTATTACCTTTTCTTTCATATTATATGTAAATATCTATCACAATAGGACTTTTAGTATCTAGGGTAAATTATAGATCTTTGGGAATTTATATATATGGTATAGGCCATGTCGAGATAGTTATGATTATCTACATTATTTTGAACTATATAAACACATTATGTTTCATGGTTGATATAGTTATTTTTATATAGAGTAGGGTTTAGAATTGTATCAAAAAAATTAAAATATCTAGCTAATATAGTTTTTTTCTGACATGAAGATTTTTTTGAATTAAATAGGCACATTTCATTTTTTATGGTGTTTTTTAGTAGAATTAAATATATAATTTTTTTACGGATCCTACAATATATAGTTGGATTGATCAAAACACTATTATACATAGATAATTTATTTAAAATCCTAAAAATTTTTCATCATCAAGGTTGATTTCTTCAAAAACAATCATTTTTTCTAAACTTTAATGATTTAGAGGGTATTGAAACTAAAATGGGACCTATAAGATAGGTTTAAAAGTTTATAAAAGTTTATGGAATACTTTTGGGCTAGTTTGAGTGGTAGGATAAGAATATTCATGACTTATAATGCATTTTTTACTAAGCATGTGAAATAATATCTCTTCTTGAGTTGAGGAGTTGGAAAAGGTTAGTTGTAGAATGTATTTTTGGATGTGCGTTGAGGTTTGATGATTCATACACATAATATATTACATGGGTGGAGTATTAAGATGATGATAAAATATGAGATTTTCCTCATCATTGCTTTCTCGAAGTTAGGGTTATTGAAGATGAGATGATTTCCATATCGAATTTATCCATGGCATCAAAAATGATAAGATAATTTGGAAGGTATTTGATCATGATATGATCATAATTTTTTTTTTCATATGGATATTAGGTTATGACATTGGTGTTAAAAATGGATAAATAATTGTATGTATTTTTTTCCATGGCTTAAAAAATGAGTTGTTTGTGGTGTCATCAATCATGATAGGACCATCAATGAAGGTAAAATTGTTATACTATTTTAAAACCATGTTATAAGTGTAAAAAATGTAAGATCATCATGGAAATTATTTAACAAGATATAAGTTCCATTCATGGGATCCTCAATCATGATAGGATCATCATAAATGAATATATCATAATGGATATCTTCAATGATGTGAAATGTGTCAAAATTAGAGGATAATCATGGATATATTTGGGCATGGTAAAGGGGAATGAT